>CM046306.1:10694656-10921506 GCA_025267735.1 Mactra quadrangularis
TTATTTACCGTCAGGCAATGCTACTTCTTCTTATGTTCAGCTTATAATTATAGAAACATGTTTTCGTGATATTGTTACAGATTGTAAAACACTTTCTCTGCTTATACGATACTTCTATTTATACTCAATTAAAACTTTGTCAATGACGTTTACGTCTGTTGACATTTTACATTTTATAGTTTCAATGAATACATTTATTCGTATTACATTTACATTATTTATACAAGGGAATTCATAAAACCATGAACGGACAGAATGAACTAAAAGTATGACATAACGTAGACTTCCTAACGTTATATATTAGTCTATTTTTGGACAGCATTTTTTTGAAAAACGAATTGGGTAATTTGATATATTTGAATAAATTTTTCTGAAGAATTCTAGGAATATCATGGAAGGATAAAACTCTCTCGAATTGTTATAGGTGAAATCCAACGACAATGTTGAAAAATTGATAAATTTATTTTGAAAACGTTAAAACGCAGAAGCTAAAATATCTTGGTCACGTTACTAGAAAAAAGCCGTCTGTAAGTCCATTATGCACGGGCAAGTAGAAGGAAGCAGAAAAGTGGGTATACCCAAGATAATTTAGTGCGGCGATATTAAACATTGGACTGATCTGGGCTTAACAGAAGCATCGAGGAGAACTGAAGACATAATGGAATGGAAGATGGGTAATCATTCATGGGTTCATCAACGGCCTCATCAATGGCTACGGTCATGATGATGATAATGATGTATTTTTGAAGATGTGTAATATTTGTTAAAATAAATCCAGTGTTAGTTTTCCTACGATATTTGTCAGAACCATCCGTAAGTTCAAAAATGATTATTGGCAGGATTTTCTAGTGCGTTCTGTCAAATAAACAGTCGTTATAACATAGGATATTGGTTTTTATACAGCTATTGTTATTTTTCGTTTAAATCACCAGAGGAGCGGATGTAAGCTCAGATATAACCGTAAACAATCCTTTTATACATGATTTAAATGTTTCAGTATGATGCTATTATCTACAAATAAGATATCAGGTACTGATCTAGTATGTGGAAATTGGCGTAATATAGCGTTAGTGGAAACAGTGGTGCTTTTCACAAAAATTCTTACGAAAAAAATCTTCGTAAGTCAACAGCAAGAAACATTAATAATACTCTCATTTTTTGGGTTATCAATTCTAAATATAATTCAAATTGCGTAGAATTGTGAATACCTTTTGAATATCATATCATAGTTATGTTTATTATCCGTCTGACTTTAAAGTGCTAAGTATATGAAAATGATTTACGAAGATTTTTTTCGTAAGAATTTTTGTGAAAAGCACCACAGGTTCTTAAATTATCGTCCGCAGGATATTCTAGAGCGTTCTGTTAAACAAACTATCATTTTTCTGAATAGGTTGCAAAAGTTGTTGTCGAAACAGTAAAGTTGGTAAAGATGATTTTGAAAACAAGTCTTTACTCTTATACAATATTGTACCTTTATTGTTAATTTCATCTTTGATCATTTCTACTATATTTATGTTGTATAAATTATATTATAATAAACATAATTTAAGTAAATGAAAATCTCGATTGATAGCTACTTAGTTATAGTGATCAATCCCATCTGATTGAACATACTAGGTAATGACAAATACTTCCCTTACAATTGTGTTTTAGTTTTCAACTACCGTGTGAATATTTGCAATTAGAGTAAAAGTATTTCCAATGTATGTTTCGAGGGGAAAACATCAACATGTTGATGTGCAGAAAAGAAACAAATATATTATTAAATATACTGTCCTGTAAATATTAACCAAATACAAACGTCTATGAATATTTTTTTCCTATTGATAACATTGATTCTTCGTAATGTGTTAAAGATAGTTGAGTTTAATGTCAACAATTTAAGCCTATATTATATCTAGTGGTTGAAATTCATTCTTTTAACCGCAATAATGTTGTTTTTGCCATTGCTATTTTCGAATCACCTTATGCGTGATGTAAAGTAAGATGAGATACTGGTTTTTGTACAGCTATTGTAATCCTATACCTAAATCACCAGAGTAGCGGATGTAATCTTAGATGTAACAGCAAATAAACACTTAATACATGATTTAAATGTTACAGTTTGATGCTATTTCCTGCAAATAAGATATCAATTACTGCAAGTCAGAACATCTCATGTCATCGTCCTTAATTATATAGATTTCAGTACCTGATCTGGTAGGTGGAAATTGACGTATTAGAGGAAACAGGTTCTTGAATTATCGTCCGATGAACTGTTCTTTATATGCGTGGTATAATTGCCTTGGATATTCCCATTGTAACACAATTGTTTGTGGTACAATAACGGTTGATGTTTGTTTTTAAAATATCATATCTATTTAGACATGCTATTTAAACTCGACAACTGAAAGCCCGCATCAAAACATAGTAATAAAAGATATCAAATTAAGACAATGTGTGGGTAAAACGACAATAATTTGTCAAATAACAATTTGATAAAAAATCAAATGAACAACCACAAAACAAAACAAAAATCGAATTGCTTTATCCCTGAACTTCCAGTCAAAGCAATGCTTATTTCAACATGACTGTATCTAGAACATTAAAAGGAGTGGATTAAAAAAAGTCGAAATTGTAAAATGTTGTACTTTATGAATATAATTTATTAATGCGTATAAAGTTTTTATGCAATACATATTTATCATTAAATACGGACTTAACAGACGCGATATATCACAATGCCAATAAAACAAGAAATCTTTTAAATGAGAATAGCTAAGCCATAAATTGTTAGTAAACAGATTTGTTTGTCAATATAGGAAGATGAGCTTCAACTCAGACAAATGTCTGATAAAGTAAATTATCAACATTCTGAGACAATAATCATTAACACGTTGTATCAAGTCTGAATAATAGCTATTATCATATTAAGAATGGTATTAATATTCATCGCCTAAATTAGACATGAAAATGTTAACATTGGTCTTGTAAATGTTTATTGTATGCACTACAATGTATTAAGTCATCTACCGGCATCAGCAGCTGAGGTTCCTTACTTGGTACTCATCAAGAATAAACTCTAATGTTTGACATACTATTGGGAATTTCTCTACTTAGTCATGAAGTAAGTCAAGTGACGGGTTTAAACTATGCCAGCGGAAGTCTAATTCATTTTCAGCGTTTAATTTTCTAACGTTATCATTTTTTTCTCTTTACACTTTCTACCTAGCGTATCAATACAGTATTAACTAGTGTGCTAACCCCTTACACACTACGATGAGCATTAAAAGTGTGTTTAAACATGTAACACACCACATGTAGGTACCGATAACCCTGTTTAGGATGCCCACACACTAATGGCTATAGAGCCGCAAAATAGTGCCTCTTTGTAGTGTTTGGAAGCTTTAAACAGAGTTATCGGTACCTGAATTTAGTGAGTTAGGTGATTAAACTCAATTTTAGATGCTCACCATGGTGTGTAAGGGTTTAGCACACTAAACATAGGTGCTCAGTGTATTGCGTGATGGCTATAGAGCGGCAAAGTAGTCCCCTATATTTGTACGTGTACATGGTTAAAGTATTAACTCTACCAATATGATTGTTTATTGTGCTCTTGAGGTAACAAATTGTAAACAAAATGTCTGTGAGTAAATATAATAAACACTTAGATGATGATATACTCAATCCAGTCTGGATACGGCGAGTTGATATGCATTGTCTGGAAAGTATCAGTATATTTGTAAATCACTTAGGAAATTTGTTTGTTGAATAGAAGCTAATCTACCATTAGTCTATAAACAATTGTTTAACATAGAAGCTATTATCATAAGTGTGAGACTAAAGAGATGAAGAGATTCAAGTCCTTAATATAGTCGGGATATGACTTTTGTTGCTTCCGCGTTCAATCGAAATTCTTTATATCTCGGCAAGCACACATTCTAAGCTGTTGAATGTCATGAATATGCAACAAATGAACCTTTCTTTACGCATTAATTACATAAAAAGACGCCAAAAATGTATATGGGTATGTGTGTTCACAAACCTGAAGAATTTGTCAAATTACTAGTAGTTTTACAACTACATGTTGATTTAATGATTTAGATAAATCAACATACACGTAATATTTCTCTACTTTATAAATATAATGACCATACCAAAGCCCCATGACAAGAAGAAAATAACAAACGCTCAAATAGTGAATACCTTGAACTTTTGTTTAGAATATATCTTTCGTCAAGAATAAACTAAATATATTAGGCCACATTGTCAATTTTATTATCTTTCCATTCAACAAAATCAAATTTGCATAGAACCTTGAACATTGTTTATTATATTGTCTGAATTTATAGTTTGAGCATGTTTACATACAAACAATACTAGGCTTAGTAAATGAATTGTTACACCGAAAAATTCCCACTGGATTGTTACTCAAACATTAAAATACAAAGTTTTGTATCATATGAAGTCTAAAGCGCTTATTTTGGCGGAAGAAATAATTATGGTAATCATAGTGATTTAGGCACAGTAACAAAAAGTAACAAAGAAGCAAACTATAATGCAAATGCATAATATATGTGAATCTTTCTGTCATTTTTGCCAACGAGTATGACGAATGTAAATGAACATTTATGATCGTGTGCATGTTCGTCAATCAATTCTTTTAGTTGTCTCCATGATTCAAACATCTAGGAAATGTTGATACAAAACGGAAATATTAAACACAAACATAAAAATTCATTCAAATGAAAACCACTGTGTGCTTTATGTAGTTTTGCATCATTGAAAACTCTTATCTTAATTCGCATTTTATAATCGGCATTCATATATTTGATTGTTGGGTGATCTTCAAACCGTTTTTCAACATTTGTACGTTTGTGAATGACAACTAGAAATTTAAAGTCAATTGGATAAACAAACAATATAACCCCATGGAGCAGGTATCAATTAAATAAGAAGTAACTCGTCTAATAAAACTACCTGTCGCACGTGCATATGCATACATTTTTGTTGATGAGTTTTACGTCGTAAAAACATAGGTCATATCACGGCGGTCAGTCAACCTACTCACCATTCCTGGAAAAGGTAAATCAATGGATTTAGTTGTTAACCAGTTAATAGGACATTTTTCCGTCAGTGACTGACAACTGTCCTACATGATCAAGAATCAGAGGTAGGTGGGAAGATTACCGTTGAAATCATTTCATGACCAAACCACGTTGGTACATGTATGCCTCGCACGTCAATGCACATGCATACATTCGTTAGCAAAGCAGATTTTTTTGATTACTTTATCTAAGTTATTTACTTTTTATAACAATATTTACATTAGACATGGAATGTGTTCAGACAGTATGTTTATCAAATTATCATTTGTAAAAAATGGAAAGTAATTGTATATAGCTACCAGTTTACAAAAAAACAACAACTGTCAAACAGACAATATAATTAAACTTATTTCAATGTATACACATCTCGGAACGTCTTCAATGTCTAAAATGCAGATTTCTTTACCATCGTATGAGCACTTGAAAATAATGAAGTCGGCATTTTGCAAAATTCATGCAAATGAGAACGTTTTGAATAAATTACATGCTAAACAAATTCATTCTTTAGATTACGAATTCATCACGAAGTTAGCATATACGCTACGAGACCTTATTTCAATTACATGTATTTACATTGCAGACACGGAAAACAGATTGCAAAATATATGAACGTATTGAAATGTGATAATACCAAAATGACGGTATAAAAAAACGGAATTGATAAACCTGGTTATTTTGTAAATTGCAATTTGTTTCTTATTATCCTGAACTAAAATATTCAGAATATGCGACTAAAGCTAAAGTTAAAGTTAAGCAAGGATTTTTGAAGGTAACTATTAGTATCACTATTCAGTCGACTCTTGACATAAACTTCCACGATCGAGCCACACCGACTGTTAACATAAGAAGATATGATATTAATCTATTGGTAATAGGTTAATTCGAAAACATATTTGCATTTACTTTTTCGAAATTTATACAGATTACATATACCATATTTAGGATCATACATAACAATCACGATTGAATATCAAATCCAAATATACAACAACTAGGAGAAGGTTGTAAAATTCATTGTAACATCTTAGATATTAAAATGAATGGCTATTGTAGATTGTATACAGTGTCCGACTCTATTCGTTATTGACCATTCCTTCAATATCACTTTATATATAAGACAACGTATTTATGAGTTTTAACGATTAATAGTATTGTTAAAATAATTCATTAAAACAATACAACATTTTTGAATTAATACGTGAGCCTAATAGCACTGACACTAACATTAATTTGTTGCTAATTAGAATAACTCTTTCATACCTTTGAATATTTGTCCGAGAACGTACACTTTTGGCAAGTTACTATTGTCTTTTTCCGGACATTGCTTACCTTGCTTTCCGATTGGTTCCTTTCCCATAAAGTTGCTGTTTATTTACCATTTTGTTTATGGTTATTGTATTTCAGAGCTGAATGCAAATGGTTTGGAGTGTCACACGATTGTTCTTAGTGATATCTAAAAACAAAATTACTTCTAGTAGTAATTATAAATATCGATAATAATCAAATTGCAAACATAGTAATTGGAAATGTATTTGTTTTTCTATGTAAGCTCAAGAAATGATATATAAACAATTGTATAACATCATTGTTTACATCAATATCGACAAACTCACCAAAAGAACCATCGCTTTAATCATCATGTTTTCTTGATGCAGTCTAGACTTTAACGTATAACACAATTCTTGTTCTAGGGATTCAAATGAAATATAGGCCTCCGATGTAACATGCTTTCGTGCAGTAAAGCATATACTCAAGGAAATTGTCTGACGGTTTGTCTTAACACAAGCAGATAATCGTGAAGAAAAAAATGTTGTCTGGTCAATAATTATTGTGCTTACAGCTACATCACAAATTAGCTTAAAAGCATGTAACAATATTGACCTGCTGTTGTTCACATTATAGAACAACAACACTTATGTCTATCACGAAACTCAACATTTTGAAAAAGATTTCGCAATTAGCGTCCTGTTGATTAGCCTTGGTAAATACAGCATTAATGACAAGACTTGATGAAAATGCCATGGAACAAACAAAGATTTGAGGCCATTCTAAAGAATGCTTTCGAGAATATATATTTTCGTGTCGCAATAACAACTATTTCTTGGTTAAAATATATGGACATCTTTTAGTTAAATCATATACGAATTCATTAATAAATCAACATAAAAACTTCTATAAAAAGTGGTGCACAATACAAACAACCCCTTTACTAGGTCTACTTTGTTCTGAGAACCTAAAATACAATGTTCCAGTCATCTTAATTAATATCGATGTCTAACTATAAAATACTATCTTACTAAACCATTCAATACATTTAGCTTTACAGTTGTATTACTTTTATATTTGTCTGATTTGGAAATGCACTTAAAATGAATTTTAATCAGGTGAATCTATTTGTTGTTTGATATTGTAGTTACTAGAAAAAAAGTGATAAAATATATTAAGTTACAACGAATAGTGATCATCTAAAAGTGTTGTTTAAGTATATGGTGTAATATTAAAGCTGCGGAAATATTTGGATGGAAATTAAGAAACCAAAACTGTTTAGTGTATTTGTTGTAACACGATGACTTGATAACATGCATAAATAGTATCAACATTGTTTATAGATACATATTCACTAGAATAAAGTATTTCAACAAAACAGTTAATTTTGTAAACGAATACTTTCGTCAATGTAAAAATGTTATGCCTTATGTTCATGATGCTTCGCGGCAAGAGTTTTTTCGTGTTTAATGCAATAGAATACTTGAAATAAATATGATCGGAGTGAGTTACAACTTAATGTATTGAAATGCATTAGTTTCAGATTGCGATTTAGTTTTTCAATGACATTGCAGTTTTAAGACAAACTGAACGTTCTACTTGTAAAATATGATACGGCCTAGAGTAGTTGCTTCTGTATTTCTATATTTTAATCACCTGCCTAGAGACGGATGTTAGCATAGTTTAAAACGACTATATAAAAGGTTATTTATATCACATGTTTAACTGTTTCAATTGGAATCTACTTCCTACCATTAACATATCAAATTCTGCATGTCAGCAAATCACAAATATCGACTAGAGAGGATGTATATAGGCATTTAATGCCTGTTATCCAATCCAATTTATAGAATAAGATACGTATTAAATTAAATTATCGCCATTATATAAAATAGCGTATCGAGTAAGTGGGTGTGATAAAGCGTAAGAGGTAATACATTTTGTTCTTATAGATTAATGTCCTTAAAACTGTAGAGAAATATAGTTTGCTGCATAGATATTCTAAATGTTTTTGATTTCATAATCCGAAGTCCTGAGTTAATAGCTAGTTATTTTTTTTATAAATTATTATCATAAATGTATTGAAATCATAGTATTTTAATTTATGCGTTGTTTGTTCCTATATTAATTTTGAATTATTAAACTACAACATACATTTACATATCGTTGGTCCGCTGACAAAATCTGAATATATCTAGATATTTTTATAATAATGAATCTATCTAAAAATATGCCTATGTTAGAGAAAGTTAGAAAACATAGAAAGGCTTTATTACTTGCATGTCACAATTATATGTACTTATATACTGAAAAGTAATATCAAATAGAATGTTACAAAGTGTGTCATATTTCGCCGTAATAAATGATCACAGAAATCCTAAAGCTACAATAGATATTACACTAAGGACCAAGTTAAGATCCTTCAGTAGAAAACAATATGTAAGTGTATGTCACATTGAGTTAAGTAAAAAGTATTATCCTACCCCAAAGTGATATTTTAGAAGGAAAACCTATTGACCAAATAAACCTATCTTTATTCGGCACCGTTGCTTTATTCGGCAGTCACGTGACTACGAATTGACGGACTACTTGTCTGCATAATCATAACATTGGGCATCAAAAGCGACTGCGTTTCATTCTTTTAACGACAACCTTACACATTTATTTTACACAAAATAATCTTATAAGGGATTTACAAACAATTTCAATATAAATCTTAAATCACTTACTTCATCATTCAAATTTAACAAAACTCAATCGTCGACGCTGTACAGTGCCTAAGCCCTAACTCCTAAATTTGCTTCAAATCCTCTCTGTGTATAAGTTGACGAATATCCAGCCATTATACAGTAAATACATAGATTGACTATTGTTTTACCAAAGCCAAGCCACGCATAAATTAAATATAATGAAACTGGCCTCAAAAATCATCATCGTCATTCACGACACAGACCGTCCTGGCCATTTTCTGAAAATTGACAATTGTTGACATCTTTCAGCGTCGCTGGCTCGCTGCGAGTGTATTTTACTTAATAATCCTTTCATCTAAATATCCTATCGTCTATTTAAAGTTTGAACAACAAATCATCCTGATAACATTGGTTAAATCTATGATAAATAATAGTAAACGCGTCTAATGACGAATCCTTCAAACGCTCATAGACTAAATACGACCGCCATGTTGACAACTAACTTTGCTTACATGACGTCATAAAAACTGATTCGTCCTCGGAAAATTCGCAAGTGATTCATTCGTCAAAAATAAATTTTTCCTTGTTTATTTATAAATCGAGTTTATTTTAGTATTTCTCTTCTTCTTTCATTTAAAATATTGCCTTTACTAATATATGATAGAGTCAATCATCGGGATTATTTCTTGACGCGCCAACAGTTAAAAGACCGTTTAACACAATTAGTGTGCTGTAATTCGGTCATCTGAATTTAAAGCATGTTAAACGCAGAATTTTTGGATTTTAAATTAGTTATTCAAGCAAATGCGAGTAGGATAAATAGAATATTAGGTTAGTGTCAATCTGTACTTAGTTTATCCGGCTCGTCTCCAAAAGGATTATTCGACTCGGCAAGCCTCGCCGATTAACCTTTCTCCAACTTGCCAGATAAACTAGATACAGATTGGCACTAACCTAATATTCTCTATTTATTGTTCAAGATATATTGATGTTACATAATACTCTCATTATGGGAACATTGTTTATTGTCAATTTGTTAATCTATTGAGTCTTCTTGGAGAAACCGTCATAATCAAATATTTACACAAGGGACAATCCCAGACAGACATTTGATATAACATGACACGTTAGTAATCCTGACATAATATGAATTTGATTTATCTGAATACAAATTGTTTATTTGGTCTGTTTTGTAAACAGAAACAGTCAATTTATAAATGAACCATAGAAGTGTCATGCCATAAATGGCTTACTTACTCCACTCTTTAATTGACATGCACACTATGTTTTTTTTAAATTTATATGTTTTGCTCATGTAGGCAGTTAAAGAGCTTCAATTCAATTTAGACGAAAGCGTTTAAAATTTTAAAAAAGTCAATAGTCTTGGTCTATTGTTTATAATTATTGATAGGCAAATAGTCCTAATGAATATTGCTTCTTTTAAGTTCAAATAAATAAATGGAAATTGATAGTAGAGCAACAATATATAAAATGCTGTAAAAGAATTTTTAGAATATACATTAAGTGTCATGTAAATATGCGCATGAGTTACCTCGTTATGTACAAGAATTGACTAAGAGGACAATAGTAGCATGCCTAATAAAGAAAAAACTTTGCAATAAATCTCTTGTAATTATCACTGTCTAGTTATGGGCTTAATTCAGATCTATTTATGTAGTGAAGGAATCTTTATAAATAGCAAACAAAGTCTGTGGATGTCTACGGAGAAATTAAATATAAGATAGGTTTACATTTTTTTCAGACATAAATACAGAACAATGAGCGTCACTTTGACATAACAACAACATTCCCAAACAAGACGTTTCTAGCTTTCTTTACCAACTTGGACTATAACTTAGATATCCCTTAATGCAATGTGAAACACAGGGATTCCTTACGATAATCATATATACCTATAATATATACAAGGGGTCCAACATCAAAATTATGAAAATTAACCCTTGCGTCACAGAAACATGCATAATTCCGTTATTTTTTCGAATATTCTCATCAGGTCTTCAGGTTTCGATACAGAAGACATTTATCTATCCAAAAAGCCTAAGTTTTTACAACAAATTTACAACTTTTTACATTATTCAAGCTAGTTTCTCGTAAAACGCACTGAAAATGGTTAGTACGACACGGGTCCGTCCCCTAGTCTTACCCCTGTAAAAACCGTCTTTTCCGCGAAATATCGGCCAAATTATGTATTGGTTCGATGAAATGTGTTATTTTATTCAACAATCCTCAACTAACCCGACTAATCTTCGTCTTTCAATGATGATAATTGTCCGTTTTCAATTTCCGAGACGAAGTCGCTACGGCACAGCCATCTTAAATCATCAACGAGTCACATGACTACTTGCCATGCTGCTGTACTAACGAGCGATCTGATTGGATGCATCAAACAGGTGCGTGGTTCTCGATTTTCTATACGTTTAGTATATATAAATGGCTTCAACATCGGGACTAAGTACATTGTAAACAAGAAAAATATCACAAACCTTCATACATATTGAGTTTATTTATAGATTTTATATAATACAAGCTATAAATATTATTAATAACAACATTTGTTGCCCATTAACCAAAATGAGTATGAACTGGTGAGCTAAGATCATGTAATGATTTACAATTAGAAACTTTAGAGCCAAATTTTATTTTCATTGAATTATTCGATGAATACTCTATAAGCCTATAAATCATTATATCACTAATTTTTTAACACTGTGAAACCATATATCATATCAGGCCTGAAGGAAAGGGTGGCTTATGGTTCATCCTTTTTTATCTGGATTTAACACCTTGTCAACAAAATTTACGTAAACGGTCTGACTTCACCTTCTAACTCCTCACAGTGCTTACGTCACGCTATGCTACGTAATTGATTTGATAAAGGGAGATAACCACTGCGGAGAATTTGTTTCTATATATAGAATGTACGACAACGGTTACTATTGACTGATTTTCTGTTTTATATACGTTTGTACTTAACGACATACGATAAGCGGGGAACCAACCAATATTATCAGCAAGAACCAATGAACGCTCGCGATACATAATGTTCACGTGATACGTAAGATGGCTGTGCCGTAGCGACTTCGTCTCGGAAATTAAAAAAGGACGATTATCATCATTGAAAGACGAAGATTAGTCGGGTTAGTTGAGGATTGTTCAATAAAATAACATATTTCATCGAACCAATACATAATTTGGCCGGTATTTCGCGGAAAAGACGGTTTTACAGGGGTAAGACTAGGGGACGGACCCGTGTCGTACTAACCATTTTCAGTGCGTTTTACGAGAAACTAGCTTGAATAATGTAAAAAGTTGTAAATTTGTTGTAAAAAACTTAGGCTTTTTGGATAGATAAATGTCTTCTGTATCGAAACCTGAAGACCTGATGAGAATATTCGAAAAAATAACGGAATTATGCATGTTTCTGTGACGCAAGGGTTAATTTTCATAATTTTGATGTTGGACCCCTTGTATATATTATAGGTATAAATGATTATCGTTAGGAATCCCTGTGATGTGAAACACGTGAGAAATTATTGAATGAAGGGTGGTGATACATTTAATATTATATAACAAGAGTCGGCTTATTTTGTCTTATACATGTATTATAAACGATTAAAATACTAAATGTTTTACGACGTACAAGGACGTTTGGAGATCATTGTCATAAGATAAATTATTTTAAATACGTGCTATGCATAAAATTGACAAATGAAACAAAGTTTTATGAGATTAAACTCCTTGATGAAATTTGAAAAAAAAGATTTATGCCTAAATATTTACGAGTTTTAACGATATTGCCCCATGAGTTTTATTAAAGATGTTGTTTTAGTGAAAACGTTTAGACAAGACGCATGACGGACAAATGCCGAATCCAAAAGCTCAACAGAGATTAAAAATAGAAAGCTTCGTTAGTCATACGTATACAGTAACCTTGGAACTGTTGAAAGTGAAAACATTAAAAAGATTGTCAATAAAAAAGTTCGACCTTTAAATATAGCCTTGTTGTGTTTACATGTATAACCATACATGTATTCGCACACTTATACTATTAAGTACATTGCTTATAAATTCACTAAAAACAACTAAAAACAATGTTAACTGCTACTGCGCAGACAGATTAACAAAAACTATACATCAAACTATAATAGTTACATTAGAGTGGTCTAAGAGTTGACATGTTCCTGTCTGATGTAAGGACAGTCGACAATGTATTAGATTTATATCTTTACTTATTGACAAAGTTTCAAGTGCTTCCAAGCTGTTCAATGAAACAAAACTATCTCTGAGGATTTAACTTTTATCTCTGATTACTTATTAGACAAAACAAAGACGTTATCTGAGTTAATTTTCATGAAAGGTAATAAAGAAATGTGATAAGATCAGGTTTATCGTAATTTGTTTTCATTTATTATATAATAAGTCTCAACATTACCCAGTGTACCTATTATTTTCCTGAAATGCAAATAATATTTACAGCGTTGTGCAAATTAAAGAAGTATCAAATATTTTAGTTTATTAGATTAATTTTATCAAGATGTATTTGGTTGTTGCTACGGACTTAAGGAAGAAAAAAAAATACATTCTATCGTTGCAAACAAGTAAAACATTTTACCTTCTTTGAAAGTCATTGTAATTTGGATATTGAGCAATGGTCTGCTATTAATTTAAAGATGGTCTAATGAACTGACATTACATGCACTGAATGTTGACAAGTTAATGGGCTTCGTTACTATCTGTGGACGAAACATGTTCCGTTATCCAATAAATTATTATAGAGACGCTCGCAGGGTACTTCTTACAACTTCTACAACGTTGTTTCTGATTAACATGCAACAACATTATTGTTTCACAGTGTGTAACTATCTTAGTGAAATATCCATAAGCAATTCTAATATACTTTAAAATCTACTAATGCTAGGTTTACATCTGGCCACGATTACCACGATGTCCCCGATTCCAGAGCATCGTGGCGAACGTAACAGAGCGTGGAGTCCAATCGGGGTGATCGTGGGGGAGCGTAACGGAACGTGGTTGAATCGGGGACATCGTGGGCATCGGGACAGATTTTAAATCAAACTTAAATTTCACCACGATTGCCCCTATTCATTCTCTAATCGTGGCAGAGCGTGGCCTTCGTAACAAAACGTAACGGAACGTACCGAAGCGTAACAGAACGTAACAGAACGTGGAGTACAATCGCAACAGATCGGGACCAGCGTGGACACATTTTTTCATCCCGCGTCGCTGGGAAAGAATTATTTCTTGTTTAAATATCAAATCGTGACGTAAAACGTGGTCATTTGTCTCAAATCGTAGGTCAAATTGCAGGAGATCGCAACAAAGCGGCTTTGTCGTGGGAGATCTTAACAGGACGTAACGGAACGTGGTGGAGCGTGAAAGCCAATCGTGTTGATCGCAACAAAGCGTAACAGAACGTGATGCAAATCGTGGGCTCGATCGTGGCAAAGCGCAGTAGAGCGCAACAAAACGTGCTGATTTCGTAAGGAAGCGTAACAGAACGTGGAGTATACCATCTAATCGTAGAGCTCCCCGATTTTTTAGCCTCTGGCTAATCGGGGAGATCGTGGCCAGATGTAAACCTAGCATAAGAGGATGTCGTATAGACATGATATGCCACATATCCCATTTAAAATGATTCGCATACACTAATAAAACAATCGTCGATATAAATAAATCAAGAAGATATTGTACTTTTATCATTAAGAACGTCTGATGGTATATCATAACTTCACATGATTGTCTTAGTGATACAATCATTGGCATAACTAGAACACTTAAATCTACGTATAGGATGCCATATAGACATTGTATTGCGCATCCAACTTTATAAAATACTATATAAAGAATTGACATATCACGTGCAAATTAACGAAATTGACATTGTAATGTGTTATTTTACATTTTCTGCACTTACATTTAACGGATGTTACTATAGAGAATTTTCTGCAAAGATTTAGTTTTGTTATCACAATTTTGACAAATGATTACTACATGCACATTATTATAGCATTAACTAGATCAAATTTCTCGTTTCACGGTTCTCTTGATAAACAAATTGTAAACAAATTTAAATTTTCTATGTGTTTACATAATAGACTTATATGATGATATACTCAATTAAGTCGTCTTGATACAATGTGTTAATATTTAATGTCTGATTAGAATTATAACATTTATAAATCACTTAAGAATATGTTAGTTGACTAGTAAGCTTCCCAACCACAGCCAACAAACAATTAGGTTTACGTAGAATATTTGACTATAACTGTAAGACAAAATACATAAAGATTTGGATTTTGTTGCTTCCTGTATTAAACTCTGTATTTACATTCTATTTTTTCTCCGTTTGTAAATCGCGCTTAATCGAAAGCTTTCGACAAAATACAAACACCAAACAATTACTTTAGTTTTCGTAAGAATAAATACTTTGAAACTGTGCCATAATATTGCGGACTTACGTATTCTATCAAAACTAATGTTTTCAAAATTAAAAGTACAATAACATGCCATGTGTACAAAATTGATTTATATTCACACAGGTTATTATAAACACGTGAATAACCGTATACACACATGCGGAAACTCACGCTTTAATGTAAGTGAAGTGTGTAATTATTATAATTAGGTAGGATTTTTTGTTGCACTAGAATATTCCTTTACTATAACACTATAACATCTTTACCATTTAAACCACAGCTGTGACGTCATTCCATTGTTTTCACAGTACCTTATATCTAATAATGTACAGGTAACCGTCCAATATTAAGATTACTCGTCCATTATCTGGCGTGTTTGGACAATATCTAACGTGTAAGTCTAATATTGGACAACACGCTAGATATTGTCCAAACACACCAGATAATGAACGTGTAACCTTAATAGTGAACGATTACCTTTTTGATTGCTTTTGCCAAAATGACATTGACAAGTCGCAAGTTGTCAACGATACAAACTAACTTTCACAATATAAATATATGTACTAAGACCTTCAGGATATTTTAGGTGATTCATGCTTTTACCAATACTTAGTCCTAAATATAAGACCCTACATAACTATTTTATCATACGGACGTTCTTCTGTTATGTAGGGTCTTAACGGATTGCTTCAAAAACGCATAGCAAAATATTTTTTTCAAAAAGTAAATGAATGTGGGTCAAATTAGCACCAATCGAAAGATAAAAGTTTACTTGTATTCTTTCCATAAAGCAAAAGATAAAAATCAGTTTTTCCCATATGAAAACACCAATTACGTTTCCTGCTATCCAGGATTGTCGCCGCTTGCCTCCATTTTGAACTGAATTCGTGTCGGTAAATAAAGTTTCGAATTGCTTACAGTTTACTTAAACGAATTTTAATCTCTCAAGAGTAGTCGTTCTTACTGTCAACAGTCAAAAGTATACACGGAACGGTCCGGATACTGGCTTTTATACTGAACCTAATATATTTGTTCAAAATCATTTCTTACAAATGGCGTGACCCAATTTAAATTTGGATTGCTTTGGCTATTATTGCACGATTATTGTGACAAACTGAAAGTACTCGTTAATAAAGGATTTTAAATGGATTTTTTGACTGTCTAAGTTTAGAATTTGAAATTATTTTACTTTCATCATGTGTATTTTTCGTTTATCTTTCTAATGGTGTATCGTTTTATTGCAAATTTTTCGAATTAAAACGAGTAGAACGTTCAGACCTGATTCGATGTCTGTACACTAAAATTTTTGCTATGCGTTTTTGAAGCTATCCGTTAAGACCCTACGTAACAGAGAAATGTCAAAATGATAAAAAAGTTACGTAGGGTCTTATATTTAGGACTAACCAATACTATGAAATTGTTTGCACCGCTTGCGCACGGACGGAAAACGTACAAATTAGAGTTCTGAATTAGGTCTTGTGCAACTGTCTCTCTCCATTAACAACCACTGTCATAAATACACATTAGTTTACATGTGAATGTATATGCACGAAAATCTCGTGAACAAACGATTCATTAATTTGTCTAACAGAAGGGGTACCATTTGGGAAACAATTAATTTTTTCTATACCTATTTAAATTCTATAAATTTATTTATTTTTAGTTGAAGCTGAAATGTATAACTCTTTAATAGTTATTTGTGATAAGTGCATCTAAACTAAAATTCATTTTGTATCACAATAATAATAATCTGTAGGTAAGCTGTGATTTAAGTAAGAAATACCCCTCGAGCTGCCCAATATGTTAGACATTGGATACGCTTCGGCGCTGACGCGCCTCAGCTATCCAATATCTAACATATTGGACACCTCTCGTGGTATATCCCTTACTTATACATGATAAGAAGTAAATATCAGCACGTACAAATCCAATGTCGATAAAGGAACCTTGGACCTATTTTGCTAGATGAATTTAGCATCTATCTAATCATTAACTTTACATAAAACTATGAATATAATTTAAAGTGTTGCCTAAACCTTTAGACCTAGAATTCTTATAAACAACAATTACAGGCTCAGTAATTGAATTGTCTTACTGGATTGTTTCTAAAACATTAAAATGCAAAAATTATTGTACAACATGAAAGCCAGAACACTTATTATGACAGAAGGAATGGCATGTATAAATCTGATTTAGGCGAAGTACCAAATATTTTAGAAGAAATTAACTACGACTCAAATTGATATAGGATATTCGTGCAGATAGTATGATGAATGTAAATGGTTATTAATTATCGACTGAATGTTTGTCAATACATTACTGTTTCGTTTTGTCTCCAAGAACAAACGAGTTTAGAAGTAAAATCAAAATACAGACATTGTTATTCATCCAGGAAATAACAATGAATGTCACTGCATGCTAGAGGGTGTGAGTATCTAAATTAATATTGATAACGTACTGTCAAAGACACATTACTAAACCATTTAATGAATTTAGTTTAATAAAATTGTATTGTATTAATGCTGCATTTGTTTTGTTTTCGGTAATTCACTTGACAAGGTTTGTTTAAAAAAGTGAACATTTCTGTTGTTTGTTGTAAGTAGAATTAACCTAAAGTGATCATACATATTACGTTACAACAAATAGTAATCAAACAATGTTACATCATTTTGTATAATGTATTCTTACTGCTATGTGAATATTTGAATAGAATTAATAACTCTTCAATGCTTCTTTGGTTACACAACTACATGATAACGTGCAAATGAATATCAACATACTAGTAGTTGAGAGATATATATTAAGCGAATGTTGTTTTTTTATAAACATATGAGCATATAGTTCGCTGCAGAGGTCTGAGCTCACGAAATCGAACTAAAACTATCTATAACTTACTATACTATATATTCTCCTGGCATCTCACAGCACTTATGATACAGAATAGGATGAAATTTGCTTCTACATTTGTTTGAATTTATTCAAGCATAATACTTATTCATATATCGTCTGTCAGCTGACAAAACAGTACATTTCAAATGTCAAAATCTTCTTCAATAAATAATTTATGTAGAACATTTAAACTATTTATTCAGTAAACATTGCCTGCATGGTTTGCTGCTTCTTATATGATATATATAGGCCTACTTATACTCTGGAATAATCATGTAAACATGAATACAAGATTTTGTAGATTTTGACATTTATCACGGTGATAAATGATCACGGAAACTCTTAATGTACAATAGATATTACACTGAGGACCACTGGCTCATCGTTCAGTACAAAACAATAAATAAGTCACATTAAGTTAAATAGAATATGTCAAATTGTTCAAGATATATTAATGTCACATAATACTCTCATTATGGGAACATTGTTTATTGTCAATTTGTTAATCTATTGAGTCATCTTGGAGAAACCGTCATAATTAAATATTTACACAAGGGACAATCACAGACAGACATTTGATATAACATGACACGTTAGTAATCCTGACATAATCTGAATTTGATTTATCTGAATACAAGTATGCGTACTTTCCGTGCTGTGTCTGTTTTTGTTAACAGATGTTGTCAATTTAGAAATAAACGGTAGAGATGTCATCACTGGAATCCATCAGTTTGATTTCTCTATTATTTATTACACCATAATGTTTTCCAGCAATGCTGCTTACCAATTTAAATTCAAATTTGGCATAGATGCAGTTCTCAAATAGTTTACTAGGTACACTAACTTGAATGGATAGAATATGTAACGCAAGACTTTAATATACAGAACAAATTGCAGTACTGTTATTATCTAGTCAGAAACACCAGACATGACCATGTTATTTGGTTTTTAGCCACTTAGTCATATCACGATCAGAGTTTAGTGAACTACGCTCTCATAGAAATATTGAATGAACGAGAATATCAAAACAATATACGTTTCGCTACTAGTATCAAAACTATTGAGATTCAAAACTATTACTAAATCAAAACTATCTTCAGCATACCAACTTTCGTCATTTTGTCGTGGTGTAGTCTCTGCTTAACGAGAAGATAGTCGAAACGAAATTTGGTATTATGGAAGTTACAAAATATAATTGATTACTACATTGTACGTTCACCATTGAAGCTAGCAAAATAAATAACAATAAACTTTTTTTCATTAGTGAAGTGCTTTACTTCATTTCTGTTTGAGCATCTATACAGGCAACTGTGCTTAAACATTTTTTTCGTAATTACAATCACCTTTGCAGCCTCTTAAAGAATATTGACGCCGTAATATAATTCATGCATTGTACCGTTGGGAAACTTATAAGTTATCATTCATTCCCTATATTAATGATTTAGTAGAACAATTGTGATAGTTAGCTTTATTTTATACGCGTCAAGGGACACTTTCTTACAGGACCATTCAAATAAAATATACACTAAGTAATCATGAAACCTAACAAAAGTTTAAAACAAATTCCTATTGTTCTGGTTAGTATCAACTTAGAGAATGTAGGCAAAAAAATGAATATACAATGTAATTGAGAGGAGCGTTTAAACAAACAATTACCAGCGTCAATAGTCTTTGCTTATTGTCCATCTTTAATGGTAGACAAATGATCAAAATTGACATTACTAGAATAGCAGTATCATTAAATGCTTTTCGTGGGTTCGATATCTTATTACGAAGCCTACACACAAAGTTCAACTTCTTTAATCATACATGTTTTGTTTTTCTTACTGATCAAATAAATGAAAGCATGAGAAAGTGTTTGAACTGAATGTTGATCCAATATTTGTGTAAGCTTCGTAATAAATCTCTTGAAATGAGGGGGGTTAGTCAGTTATCTTTCCTTGATAATATCTGAAACAATCCAATTGGCAAGTAGGTCCTATCAGTTGGAATCCCCAGATTTTATCATTGAAGTCCTATGTAAGGATAATAAAATAGTTCATCTAAAATCTTTAATTAAGATATTAACAGGAGCGATAAAATATGGTTAGTTTATCACCAAAGCAATACTTTTCTTGATTTTTAAACAAATTAAAGGATTGACAAAGAAGTTATTTAAGATTGACTGTGACAAATTGGCAAGTAAGGGTAAGGGTAAAATGCGAGTAATCAAACTGATTGGACATACGTATTGGAAGAGTATACAGTATAAAAGTCCTTTATTAACACAGTCTAGGTGTTGGCTTAACTCAGATTTATACAATGTTATGATTGTATCTTTATAGATATGAAATAAAGTCTGTCAGTGTCCATGGAGATGTTAGATCAACATTTTTCAGATATAAATACAGAACAATGAGTATTACATTGACATAACAACAACATTTCATACAAGACGTTTTCTAGCTTTCTTAACCTACAGGGACTGTAAGTAAGATATTGCGTAATGCGAGGTCAAACTCATGAGACATGTTTGGATGAAAGGTGATGATACATTTAATGCTATACAACAAGATTTTGTGTTCCTGATATTATCAACGGATATTATCAACACTAAAAGAGTTTCGACGTACCAGGAATATTAAAACAATCTGGGATAAATGTCATAAGAGAAATGAAAAAGAGTTTAATAGTACAACATTTTAGTTCATCTTAATAGTTGCAAATAAAATGCTAGAATTTGACTCGTTTTCCATTGCTAAGTGTGAGACAATTGTTGATAATTTGTAGTTGCATTAGCAGAAGATACGTTTTGTCAAACAGTCTAACTATAGGTACAAAGCGCGTTTATCAGATGCGAAGTCCATGCAAACATATTTCAACAAGAAATATCTTTAAAACGATATAAGGCGCTATGCAGTGTTCATTTTGTTTGATGTCATATTCGCTGTTCAGTAAAACCGCCAGAAGCGTACCACGACGAATGTATAATCAGTTAGCAGCGAGTCATCCATAATACACAGCTTTATAGCCAGCAACTACTTCCGTGCTACGAACCTGTTTACCACAAATAACAAATGGATACATATATTTGATCCATTTCTTTATACCGGACGATAATTTCATTGGACAAAGAGGTATGGTAGAGCAAATCGACATAAATCTTTATTATTATGGTAGTGTGATTGAATGATATCTCCTACTGTTTTTGTGGCAAATAACGTTGTTTTTTATTCAGAAATAGTTTAAGTCTTTATTAAAAGTCAAATCATAATCTAAAGGAGTAAAATACAAAAAAAACTATTATATCAATTTGTTTAAACCAAAGCGTAATTGTGACAGTAATATATCTCAAAATACTAAAATAAAATGTAACATAATAAACAAACTGTTATTTTTAATAATAACAAGCTTAAATATGTGTATGTTGCAATATTTGATCACAAACATATTGAATTAATTAAATGTGTTCCTTCACATGACAAAGTACAATACAAACGTAAAAATGACCTTCTAGCTAAATAAAAGTTCATTGTAATTCATGGCCGAATATAGAAATAAACCATGATTAATTAGTTTACTGTTGTTTTGGGGGGAAGGATATAATCGAATTTATAACTAAGCTGATACAAAAAAAATGCAATTTAACAGAAAGATACGCTCAGTTCCAAATATTGTATACACTTGTCAACAAGATAATAATTATGAAACAGTTTCACTTTTCAGTCCTAATTCTAATGTTCACTTACTACGTTTGATTGTGTATGTCTACCACATTCATTGACAAAAACAACAATACATTGTAACATATGGAATCAGAAAAAGATCTAATCAGACCTAGAATGCAGCTGGTTAATCTTAGAAAAATACCGGAACAATAAATCAACTTGTTAAAAACAAAGTATACCCATGATAGTATCAAATCCAAGAAAAACAACAATTATATGTAACTAAATTATTTAAATGCTCATAGTTCGCATGACTAACTATAATAAAAACTATAAAATAAATACCATAAAATAGTCAATATGCTCCTTGTACAAGAAAACCAGACTTTAATGGAATAAATTTTGTTGTTAAAGACAATGGTCCGGTAAATCCTACAATGATATTGTTCTTATTGTAATTAGGGCAAATATAAATGTAAGAATCGTTATATGTTATTGATCCGTCGGATTAGCATCAGCAATGTCTAAACAATGTTCTTTATTGCCAAACTGTGCTAATAAAAAACTCCTAAGTATCTTCACAAAGAAATCTTCAAATTTCAAATACGATTCGGCACTCAAATTTGTTGATTTTGCCAGCCGAATAAATTATGTTTGTACCGAGTTTATCCGTAAAGAACGTAGTTATTTTACATAGTATTGCTAAACAGTATGCAAAACAGATTAAATCATATTGTTCCTTTTTACACACAATTTTATTTCAACTTTTTTTACACCGATACATCCGGTATATGTACAACTGAAGTATTACATCTGTAGCGTGTTCAATTACACAAAACGTTACAGAACGTTACATAACGATACATTCGGAACTCCTCGGCCATTCGCTGCGAATAACCTAATCTATTATACAAATATGCGATTGTTAAGGCAATGAGTGATGTTTCAGAACGAAACATCACTCAATGCCTAAACGATCATAATTATATTTGTTTACTTTAACACCGGTAGTTTCAAAATAGCGTCTAAATATGTCCGAGATTATTCGCAGCGAATGGCCGAGGAATTCCGAATGTATCGTTACGGAACGTTCTGTAACGTTTTGTGTAACTGAACACGCTACAGGAAAAACCCTATCAACTTGTATTCCGAATCAAATCTATCATTTGTTACAAGTCATTAGGCTAATACAAGTTTACAAGTTTACAAGTTTTACAAGTTTATTCATATAAACACCGGAAGGACTTAGACCCAAGCGGCAAATACAAGTACATTGACATGTCAGTACAATATAAATGATCATAATGAATTATCAATACAGAACAGAACAAAAAACAATAGCTCTAACTTATACATAGTATAATAGTGAGTTGCTAGATAGTATATTTATCGGATTACAATATAATATATGGTCATATCATTATATATGTATAAGTTATAGGTGTTTCAAAAAGAAACAAATTACAAAGCAAAACAAACAAACAAAAATTAATCACCTCTTTCAGGACCTGTTATTGAAAGAAAGAGCAATAAATATTGCTTATAGATAAATATATATATATGAACACAATTCCGATCATCTTTGTAAACTGACTCTCGGATATCCATCTAATTTTAGATATAGGCATACATATTCAATGAAAAATCACACAAATATATACGTGTATCACACACAGATAAACAACATACATCGTGTAATCTTTTATTGAAAAACAATTATTTGCTGTAGAATATAACATATTTTAAACATCTTAAGCATATATAAGAGCGTTTCTTACTTCGAAAGCTTTATGTATATAAGTACCAAGCTTAATAATTAAAGCTCTATTTTCAGTATTAATGAGTTCAATCAGTTTAGACATGCTAGGATTATTACGATAATATGTAGGAATATAAATATTTCTTAATTCGGAATAAAATGTACATTCTAAAATGAAATGAAACTCGTCTTCCAGTGGCGTAGCAAGGTCTTTTTGATGTGTACGCAAAATCCTAGGGGTCAAGGGCATGCCCCGCCCCGAATTTGTTTTTCTGTAGATCATTTCAGGAGCATTTTTGGCAACTATTCAAAATGGGTCTGTATAATTCAATCTGGACACAAATATAGGAAGACAACATTCATACAAATTATCATTCAATTTTAACCAGCGTTTAAAGAATTATATAGACTGGATTCAAAGACAAACATTGAATTTTAAAACCGTAAATTCAACTCCCAAAAGGCATCGCAAGTCCCATTGAAATATAACTTGACATAAGGTTAGTAAAATAACGATCAAGCAGTTTTGTTTTACACACCCCTACCCCCCTCAGGCGAAAGATTTTATTACATTTTTGGCGTTTGTATTTTTACAATTTTCTGGACCAGTATGTACGAAGCTGTGTACTCTGCGTACTGGTAGCTACGCGCCTGATGGCTATTGATGATGAAATTTATGCTGGAAAACACTCAATATTATAATATTTTACGTCCTCTAACGTCATGACGTCAAAAAACGTCACAGTTACATATGACGTAATAACGTAACGTATACAACGTCAGAATCACTATAACGACATATAAAGCGCACAAAGCAGCATCATATAAGAGATACAGATTTATATTACCAGAAGAAATAGTGAGAGACATGACAAAATTGACTGGAAATGTTTGTACAGAGTTAGCAAGGAATATGAAAGTGTTTATTTAAAATTAAATTTCGTCAAACGTTGAGCTTTAAATACAGAATGTTACTTATTATAAGCATTTCGTCTGTTTATTGCAACCTTCCTCTAAGTCAGATCTTCAAAAGATTTCCTGAGGTCTATGAAATATTTTCAATTCTATTATATTTCGATACAGAAAATGGTAATGAAATAATGTCTATTTTTTAATTTAAAAAACGACGCTACAGGTTGTTATTGTTTTAAATAATTTTTAAAGCGAAATTAAAATGAACATAAAAATAACGACAAGCTCAGTGTAGGTTAGCATATATGTTTTAATTTTTAGCACTTTTGTCCCAATTAGATATATATAAATTTATTTGATTTCAGTGATCAAAGTGTCAAGAGTGTCACCATAACAACTGAAAAAAATGGAAACCAAACAAGTACATAGTGTTTAATGATAATGAAAGTTCTAAATCTAGTTTTTCTTCGAGACAAACCATCACTGGTGAGTTTATTTATACTAATTTATTTCGCTAGACTGTGAAGCAAGTTCATACAACTTATATTAATCACTCTCGAGTCCGCTTCCAGGTATATTTGAATTAGTCGTAATTTTGGCAGGCAGCTGCAAGAAATTAACGAACATAATAAATGTATTATTGCATTCCGGAGACCATGTCACTTTATACCCCGAATAAGGGTATCAGCTCGCTAGCAACGTGTGTTATTGTCTTTGCTATTGAACCAAAATACATTTCAAGTTTCTACAAATCGTAAAATTCATCAATTTATATATTGTTTTAATCAACACTTACTTGTAAGCAAACATTTGACAACTGTTATTAACGTCTAACCTCTATTGCAGTTACCAACAAAATCTCAGAATGGACAAGAAAAGATAACTCTCCTCAAAGATCAGCCTATGAATACACAGAAAGATATAAGAAAATTAGACAACGTTAATCTGAAATTAGACAAGATATTATGGATGTAATTCAACAGAAAATTAGCCATCTTCAAGGTAATTTTAATATAGATTTCTATTTAAAAACTACAGTGCAACCTCTCTTAAGCAACACCAACTGGGAGGGCCTAAAATGTGTTGTTGTTCAGAGGTTGCATTCTCGTTCCCAGAGTCTAGTAGGATTCTAAATACTAGCTAGTATTGAGAATCCTACTAGATTCTGGGAACGAGAATGAGAGGTTGTTGTTCTGCAGAGGTTTAATTTAATGAAAATTATAACTTAGGGAAATGTCAAAAGTTGTTATTGTGCAGAGGATTTGTTCTGTAGAGGACAGCTCTGCAAAGGCTATACTGTACTAAGTACTTGGGATTTTCTCGTACTTTTTATGTACTAGCTTGTGAAGCCAACAAGCTAACAATTCTGTTTTTTGTAAGTTATGCACAGATAGCGCACGACTTTTATGTGAACATGTAGACCTTTTGTTTATTATGGATAGCAGAATATGGCCACTGTTAATCGAACATGTCCCTAAAGGCATAAACACATACATTTCTACCCTTAAAGCTGATGTACTTACATGCAACTAAATGCAATTTTAAACAAGACCCTAATTAAGATGAAGGCTGATCCTAATAATAAAAACAACGATCCCACAAAAGGGGGGTCTTTTGCTGATGTTGCTTCAACTTGTGACCCAGCCTTATTGCTTTTGTTATCTGCAATGTGAAATTGTTTATGCTCTACTATGGCTTTAAAGATTTACTTTTTATTAATTTGTATGTACATTACCTGGGGTGTGGAATTCCTATGCCCGACTTGTCAGACTCGTACCTATATGGCTGCGGACGAGTAAATATGTCCAACCCACTCGTCCGAGGACAAGTTATATTTTTAGCTGTAAAATAATTCTAACATAGCTATACAATGTACTTAAAATATAGATATTTCAATGCTTCTATCACATTAAACAGTGAACTATTTTTATTATCAATCATTTATCATTACTTACAGTATTTACTTAACATCATAGTTCTATAATTTTTTTTCGAGTATTGAACTTCTGGGCAAGTAAGTTTTGATTCTGGACAAGTTGATCTTTTAGGTTGCAATTGTACGTGGGCAAGTTGAAAAAACTTGAAATTACACATATCTGATTACTGTTACATGTATATGAAAACAGTAAAATATCATTAAGCTAAAGATTTTCACTTAAAAAACTATTGTGTTCTATTTTTATTTTCCAGACCATACAACAAAGGCAAGAGGTTCCAAAAGACGCTTGGAAGAAAACACTGGTGATTGTAATGATGATTGCAAAGTTAAGAAAATGGTGGCAAATGATGAAAATAAAGTCAAAGTGAATAGTAATGCACACGAAAACATCGCGATTAAAAACCAACCACATACAGATGAGAATAATAAAAAGAGAAAGTCTGATGAAGACGCTGATACTGTAAGCGAAATGAAAAGACCAAAGATCAAGTTTCGACTGGGCACAGAAAACCCACCCACAAGTATCCCTGAAGTGCCGAAAAAAAACTTAAATGATGTTCAAGAGTGCTCCACCTCATGTGTATGTAAAGCAGGACCTAGTGTCATACCAACGCCGATTTCACGACGAGGTGAACAACCAGAAAAGCCATTGTACCAAAGGTTACTACAAAGGCGACTTCTTAACACAGTTAACATGGTGTTCCATGAATGTTGTTCACTGAAATGTTGTGAGAAATGGTGTGAAAAGAGAATATCCGCTGATATGTTAGAAAATGGTTTTGATAAGTTTAACTTGAGAGTGGATTACTTCAGCTGGGGACAATATGAACAAAAACAAGATGACGAAAGCAATGATGACGTAGGCAACAACGATGATTGGTTCTGGTGAACTATTAATCATCTTACTACATTTTATTTATTTATAGTCCATTAATTGATGAAATGCAAATGACAATTTATCAACTTAATATTTGGTTTGTCTAGTACAGACGTTTATTTTTTTTTAAACTATTAAAAATAATGTATACGTACGTATACCGGCATGTAAAAACCAAATGTTTTTGTTTTAATTATTGTTTAAAGTAAAATATGTGTTCTGTTTCGGTGTCTTACAAAGGCCAAGCTCAGGATTTCGAATCAAGTGTCCCTAAGAGGTTGCTAGTTAGAGTCTCACTCGGACTGGTTATACTCTTCCATGGATATTCGACAGTAATGTTGATTTTCCTTCATTGATTAGGTATAACAACAACAACAACCTTTATTGCTCTAAACATACAACCTGTTTATAGCAAACAGAATGAAATTTACAAACACATATAGTGAACATGGCATTATCATAAACAGACATACGAAAAAAAAAGAAATTTAAATGAATCCCATAGTGATCACCCGCATATATTATATATATAACCCATAGTAAAAACATGTAATTATGATAAAATAAAATGAAGAAACACGCCCTTCATACAAGTATAGGGCTAAATATTTTGTTTGTATTGTATAAAGATATTATATTCAGCCTAGTCTGGTAAGAAATATAACATTTACATGGTCAATTTAAATCTGAAGGCACACCTTTGCAGGATCTGTACTAAACATTTTCACCAAATCAAAAATGCTTAGTCCGATCTAAAAAAGGAAAAATCGTGTACATAATATTATGCATAATATAATGGACAAGATATCGAACGTTTGGAAGGATTGATTAGTCTTGGTTATAGACAAGGTCCAGGAAACCTAGGTAAGGTGAGCTTGCCTCAGTAAAATGACAATAATGTTTGTCGACACGGCGTTAAACCCACTGGCACCAGAGTCCTCACACTCGTTAAATACGCACACATATAATAATAAGTTCACATTAACATAGATCCCATGCTACTCAAAAATGACTTACAGTCAAGAAATACACTAATGGACAGGTACATTTTCCCAATTCTAGGGGGGGGGGTCCGGACCCCCCTGACCCCCTTTGGATCCGCCTTTGTGGACCCTACGTTTTAAGCAACTCTTGTAAAAATTGGACTGATATGAAAATCACTAATTTGAGAATGGTGATTTTATTATCAGTAAATATAATTTGTATTATAATTGTTATTTTAAGAAGGGTTTTACTAACAATTAAATCTCCGTTTTGCCATTATATGCTCCTTTTCGCCTAAAAGTCTCCATTTCGTATCTTATCCATGCCAGTTTTAAATGACGTAAATAGGCACATGGATTTCGTGCATAATTACTTGTGTAATCCGTGTGGTTCAGACGACCAAAATATTTAGAATTTACTTTTTAGAGAGCAACTTCTATGAAATAGGATAACTTGAAAGTTAAAGGTGCAATGATGAAGGATAAAATTCTAGAATTTATTCAATGTCGATTCTGGGTATTACGAAGTGTTTGGATATTTCAGGTAAGAGGTTTAATTAACAATTGAGAGCCGTCAATGGACAGCGCGCTCTACTATTAGGAGTGCTCTTGTAAACGGAATCAATTATGCAATTCAATTGAGATGAGAAACATTTAACAAGAATACTTTCATTGACTGCAGCTGATTTATGTTTTGCAGATCTTCTTACTAAAACATTTTCAATATAAAAGGCTTACAATTTAAAATAGTAAAAATTCAAGCTAGAGTGATGCAACTTTAAAATTGACTTCCGATGGTAATACCGTAGTCATGTGTGGATATTCAAATCAATCCCTTCAGTAGTTGCCAAGATAAAATGTTGCATTAAAACTTAACTTAGAATGTATGCTTGTATGTAAGGGCCATAATTTAGTATAAATTATTGTTAGTTTTATGAAATATAGTATTTGATATCTAATGGTAAATTTTATCCTACATGATAGAAGTTTCAAATGAAACCTTTTAGAAGTTGCAATGATAAAATGTTGCGCAAAAAATCTTAATCAAGAAACAGTACTCGATTATAGTGATTGTTTCAAGAAAAAATCAATGTGTGTACAATAGCATCATTGTTATTAGTATACACTGCTCATGTAGACCCAAAAGGTATTAGTTATCCAAAGTAATTGGTTATATAGATTTTTATACATAAAAATCAATATAAGGTTTCTCTTTTGCAAGAGCCATTTTGACAAAAAAAAGACATAAAAACAAAACATTAATAAAAAGGTCTTACAACACAGAAAATTAAGTTTAATAGTAAAAAACACAGATGTACAAAAAAAATATTTGAGCTCTGTGTCGAAAAATTCCATGTACGAGAAATGATACGTAGCAAAAATACCGACGCACATAGAATTCAACAGAAACTAATTTACGAAAGTTTTTAGGTCGAAGAGTCCAGGGGGCGAAAACAAAAATAGTTCCGTTTTAAAAAGTACCGAAATGCGTGGCTTTTATCATCGATTTATTCATTCGAACGCTCTTGGTTTTATCAAAACGAACTTTTTTGCCGGCGATATTGTCCGAACTTTTCGATTGAGCATAAAAAACCTATACCATACCCCAGAAAAATGTTTCGTCCCTCGTTTCGTAACTCAATTCCTGTTATAGGCCCTACCGGCATGTATATGTACGTATCTCGGAACTGTGTTTGTTTTACTTGTGTGAATTTCTATATTTGTTTGAGGCAAAAGTTTATTACTGCACTTTAATAGTTGCACAAGCATTTAATTGTGTCAGTACTTCACATTACTTTATTGATTGATTTAAAATATGTTTAACTGTTTCACTACTACTGCATTTCATGCTATTCTATATTGCGTATGGGATAAAATATTGCACATTGAACCGCATATTACATACATTAGATTTACTGTATATAAAGTTGTATATTGAATATAAAATTGTAAATTGTATAAAAATGTATAGATCTATATGTATAAATAAAACAATAATGTATATATAGTTAATTATTGTTATAATTTTTTATGTTATTGTATTTTTACCACTTTTTTATTTGGTTTACATTCACAAAGGTATAATTTCTATAATCTAAAGTATGTGCTTTGTAGTTGGTTAACAGCTAAATCCAGAGATTTAGCCTTTCCAGGACAGTGACTAAGTTGACTGACCGCCGTTATATGACATATACAATGTGTTGCTATGACGGTAAACCCAACAAAACAAAAATAAAATAAGCATCATTAAATATAAGTATATAATATACAGTCACATATAAGTAATTCGTTTTCTCCAGACTAGTTATTTTGGTGATTTATAAGCAAGGAAAATATATAAGGGAGACAATGTCAAATTAAATACGTTTGAAACTGAACTGAATTTATTTGACTCTCTCGTCTACAAATACATGTTGTACTCGTAACATGTTAATTAGCGATATTTTTCATTGGTTAAACTGTTACATAGACACAGAGTCATACAAAAGCCAAGTAATCACTTCTTTTGGTATAACATTTTATGTGTTCCGTCGTTCTCATATACCACGACACTTTTTTCATTAACACGACCATCAGAACTGCTTAGTAAATTGTATGACAAATTAAGCAATAGGAACAATCTTAAAGATCGCCGAGGTTGTTCCGAATGCAAAATTAGACACAATAAATAATTCACCTCATTATTATATTATTTTTTAATTTAAAATTGGTCATGGCCAGTGGCATAGCAAGGTCTTTTTTATGTGTACGCAAAATCCTAGGGGTCAAGGGCATGCCCCGCCCCGAATTTGTTTTTCTGTAGATCATTTCAGGAGCATTTTTGGCAACTATTCAAAATGGGTCTGTATAATTCAATCTGAACACAAATATAGGAAGACAACATTCATACAAATTATCATTCAATTTTAACCAGCGTTTAAAGAATTATATAGACTGGATTCAAAGACAAACATTGAATTTTAAAACCGTAAATTCAACTCCCAAAAGGCATCGCAAGTCCCATTGAAATATAACTTGACATAAGGTTAGTAAAATAACGATCAAGCAGTTTTGTTTTACACACCCCTACCCCCCTCAGGCGAAAGATTTTATTACATTTTTGGCGTTTGTATTTTTACAATTTTCTGGACCAGTATGTACGCAGCTGCGTACTCTGCGTACTGGTAGCTACGCGCCTGATGGCTATTGATGATGAAATTTATGCTGGAAAACACTCAATATTATAATATTTTACGTCCTCTAACGTCATGACGTCAAAAAACGTCACAGTTACATATGACGTAATAACGTAACGTATACAACGCCAGAATCACTATAACGACATATAAAGCGCACAAAGCAGCATCATATAAGAGATACAGATTTATATTACCAGAAGAAATAGTGAGAGACATGACAAAATTGACTGGAAATGTTTGTACAGAGTTAGCAAGGAATAGGAAAGTGTTTATTTAAAATTAAATTTCGTCAAACGTTGAGCTTTAAATACAGAATGTTACTTATTATAAGCATTTCGTCTGTTTATTGCAACCTTCCTCTAAGTCAGATCTTCAAAAGATTTCCTGAGGTCTATGAAATATTTTCAATTCTATTATATTTCGATACAGAAAATGGTAATGAAATAATGTCTATTTTTTAATTTAAAAAACGACGCTACAGGTTGTTATTGTTTTAAATAATTTTTAAAGCGAAATTAAAATGAACATAAAAATAACGACAAGCTCAGTGTAGGTTAGCATATATGTTTTAATTTTTAGCACTTTTGTCCCAATTAGATATATATAAATTTATTTGATTTCAGTGATCAAAGTGTCAAGAGTGTCACCATAACAACTGAAAAAAATGGAAACCAAACAAGTACATAGTGTTTAATGATAATGAAAGTTCTAAATCTAGTTTTTCTTCGAGACAAACCATCACTGGTGAGTTTATTTATACTAATTTATTTCGCTAGACTGTGAAGCAAGTTCATACAACTTATATTAATCACTCTCGAGTCCACTTCCAGGTATATTTGAATTAGTCGTAATTTTGGCAGGCAGCTGCAAGAAATTAACGAACATAATAAATGTATTATTGCATTCCGGAGACCATGTCACTTTATACCCCGAATAAGGGTATCAGCTCGCTAGCAACGTGTGTTATTGTCTTTGCTATTGAACCAAAATACATTTCAAGTTTCTACAAATCGTAAAATTCATCAATTTATATATTGTTTTAATCAACACTTACTTGTAAGCAAACATTTGACAACTGTTATTAACGTCTAACCTCTATTGCAGTTACCAACAAAATCTCAGAATGGACAAGAAAAGATAACTCTCCTCAAAGATCAGCCTATGAATACACAGAAAGATATAAGAAAATTAGACAACGTTAATCTGAAATTAGACAAGATATTATGGATGTAATTCAACAGAAAATTAGCCATCTTCAAGGTAATTTTAATATAGATTTCTATTTAAAAACTACAGTGCAACCTCTCTTAAGCAACACCAACTGGGAGGGCCTAAAATGTGTTGTTGTTCAGAGGTTGCATTCTCGTTCCCAGAGTCTAGTAGGATTCTAAATACTAGCTAGTATTGAGAATCCTACTAGATTCTGGGAACGAGAATGAGAGGTTGTTGTTCTGCAGAGGTTTAATTTAATGAAAATTATAACTTAGGGAAATGTCAAAAGTTGTTATTGTGCAGAGGATTTGTTCTGTAGAGGACAGCTCTGCAAAGGCTATACTGTACTAAGTACTTGGGATTTTCTCGTACTTTTTATGTACTAGCTTGTGAAACCAACAAGCTAACAATTCTGTTTTTTGTAAGTTATGCACAGATAGCGCACGACTTTTATGTGAACATGTAGACCTTTTGTTTATTATGGATAGCAGAATATGGCCACTGTTAATCGAACATGTCCCTAAAGGCATAAACACATACATTTCTACCCTTAAAGCTGATGTACTTACATGCAACTAAATGCAATTTTAAACAAGACCCTAATTAAGATGAAGGCTGATCCTAATAATAAAAACAACGATCCCACAAAAGGAGGGTCTTTTGCTGATGTTGCTTCAACTTGTGACCCAGCCTTATTGCTTTTGTTATCTGAATGTGAAATTGTTTATGCTCTACTATGGCTTTAAAGATTTACTTTTTATTAATTTGTATGTACATTACCTGGGGTGTGGAATTCCTATGCCCGACTTGTCAGACTCGTACCTATATGGCTGCGGACGAGTAAATATGTCCAACCCACTCGTCCGAGGACAAGTTATATTTTTAGCTGTAAAATAATTCTAACATAGCTATACAATGTACTTAAAATATAGATATTTCAATGCTTCTATCACATTAAACAGTGAACTATTTTTATTATCAATCATTTATCATTACTTACAGTATTTACTTAACATCATAGTTCTATAAATTTTTTTCGAGTATTGAACTTCTGGGCAAGTAAGTTTTGATTCTGGACAAGTTGATCTTTTAGGTTGCAATTGTACGTGGGCAAGTTGAAAAAACTTGAAATTACACATATCTGATTACTGTTACATGTATATGAAAACAGTAAAATATCATTAAGCTAAAGATTTTCAATTAAAAAACTATTGTGTTCTATTTTTATTTTCCAGACCATACAACAAAGGCAAGAGGTTCCAAAAGACGCTTGGAAGAAAACACTGGTGATTGTAATGATGATTGCAAAGTTAAGAAAATGGTGGCAAATGATGAAAATAAAGTCAAAGTGAATAGTAATGCACACGAAAACATCGCGATTAAAAACCAACCACATACAGATGAGAATAATAAAAAGAGAAAGTCTGATGAAGACGCTGATACTGTAAGCGAAATGAAAAGACCAAAGATCAAGTTTCGACTGGGCACAGAAAACCCACCCACAAGTATCCCAGAAGTGCCGAAAAAAAACTTAAATGATGTTCAAGAGTGCTCCAACTCATGTGTATGTAAAGCAGGACCTAGTGTCAAACCAAAGCCGATTTCACGACGAGGTGAACAACCAGAAAAGCCATTGTACCAAAGGTTACTACAAAGGCGACTTCTTAACACAGTTAACATGGTGTTCCATGAATGTTGTTCACTGAAATGTTGTGAGAAATGGTGTGAAAAGAGAATATCCGCTGATATGTTAGAAAATGGTTTTGATAAGTTTAACTTGAGAGTGGATTACTTCAGCTGGGGACAATATGAACAAAAACAAGATGACGAAAGCAATGATGACGTAGGCAACAACGATGATTGGTTCTGGTGAACTATTAATCATCTTACTACATTTTATTTATTTATAGTCCATTAATTGATGAAATGCAAATGACAATTTATCAACTTAATATTTGGTTTGTCTAGTACAGACGTTTATTTTTTTTTTAAACTATTAAAAATAATGTATACGTACGTATACCGGCATGTAAAAACCAAATGTTTTTGTTTTAATTATTGTTTAAAGTAAAATATGTGTTCTGTTTCGGTGTCTTACAAAGGCCAAGCTCAGGATTTCGAATCAAGTGTCCCTAAGAGGTTGCTAGTTAGAGTCTCACCCGGACTGGTTATACTCTTCCATGGATATTCGACAGTAATGTTGATTTTCCTTCATTGATTAGGTATAACAACAACAACAACCTTTATTGCTCTAAACATACAACCTGTTTATAGCAAACAGAATGAAATTTACAAACACATATAGTGAACATGGCATTATCATAAACAGACATACGAAAAAAAAAAGAAATTTAAATGAATCCCATGGTGATCACCCGCATATATTATATATATAACCCATAGTAAAAACATGTAATTATGATAAAATAAAATGAAGAAACACGCCCTTCATACAAGTATAGGGCTAAATATTTTGTTTGTATTGTATAAAGATATTATATTCAGCCTAGTCTGGTAAGAAATATAACATTTACATGGTCAATTTAAATCTGAAGGCACACCTTTGCAGGATCTGTACTAAACATTTTCACCAAATCAAAAATGCTTAGTCCGATCTAAAAAAGGAAAAATCGTGTACATAATATTATGCATAATATAATGGACAAGATATCGAACGTTTGGAAGGATTGATTAGTCTTGGTTATAGACAAGGTCCAGGAAACCTAGGTAAGGTGAGCTTGCCTCAGTAAAATGACAATAATGTTTGTCGACACGGCGTTAAACCCACTGGCACCAGAGTCCTCACACTCGTTAAATACGCACACATATAATAATAAGTACACATTAACATAGATCCCATGCTACTCAAAAATGACTTACAGTCAAGAAATACACTAATGGACAGGTACATTTTCCCAATTCTAGGGGGGGGTCCGGACCCCCCTGACCCCCTTTGGATCCGCCTTTGTGGACCCTACGTTTTAAGCAACTCTTGTAAAAATTGGACTGATATGAAAATCACTAATTTGAGAATGGTGATTTTATTATCAGTAAATATAATTTGTATTATAATTGTTATTTTAAGAAGGGTTTTACTAACAATTAAATCTCCGTTTTGCCATTATATGCTCCTTTTCGCCTAAAAGTCTCCATTTCGTATCTTATCCATGCCAGTTTTAAATGACGTAAATAGGCACATGGATTTCGTGCATAATTACTTGTGTAATCCGTGTGGTTCAGACGACCAAAATATTTAGAATTTACTTTTTAGAGAGCAACTTCTATGAAATAGGATAACTTGAAAGTTAAAGGTGCAATGATGAAGGATAAAATTCTAGAATTTATTCAATGTCGATTCTGGGTATTACGAAGTGTTTGGATATTTCAGGTAAGAGGTTTAATTAACAATTGAGAGCCGTCAATGGACAGCGCGCTCTACTATTAGGAGTGCTCTTGTAAACGGAATCAATTATGCAATTCAATTGAGATGAGAAACATTTAACAAGAATACTTTCATTGACTGCAGCTGATTTATGTTTTGCAGATCTTCTTACTAAAACATTTTCAATATAAAAGGCTTACAATTTAAAATAGTAAAAATTCAAGCTAGAGTGATGCAACTTTAAAATTGACTTCCGATGGTAATACCGTAGTCATGTGTGGATATTCAAATCAATCCCTTCAGTAGTTGCCAAGATAAAATGTTGCATTAAAACTTAACTTAGAATGTATGCTTGTATGTAAGGGCCATAATTTAGTATAAATTATTGTTAGTTTTATGAAATATAGTATTTGATATCTAATGGTAAATTTTATCCTACATGATAGAAGTTTCAAATGAAACCTTTTAGAAGTTGCAATGATAAAATGTTGCGCAAAAAATCTTAATCAAGAAACAGTACTCGATTATAGTGATTGTTTCAAGAAAAAATCAATGTGTGTACAATAGCATCATTGTTATTAGTATACACTGCGCATGTAGACCCAAAAGGTATTAGTTATCCAAAGTAATTGGTTATATAGATTTTTATACATAAAAATCAATATAAGGTTTCTCTTTTGCAAGAGCCATTTTGACAAAAAAATGACATAAAAACAAAACATTAATAAAAAGGTCTTACAATACAGAAAATTAAGTTTAATAGTAAAAAACACAGATGTACAAAAAAAATATTTGAGCTCTGTGTCGAAAAATTCCATGTACGAGAAATGATACGTAGCAAAAATACCGACGCACATAGAATTCAACAGAAACTAATTTACGAAAGTTTTTAGGTCGAAGAGTCCAGGGGGCGAAAACAAAAATAGTTCCGTTTTAAAAAGTACCGAAATGCGTGGCTTTTATCATCGATTTATTCATTCGAACGCTCTTGGTTTTATCAAAACGAACTTTTTTGCCGGCGATATTGTCCGAACTTTTCGATTGAGCATAAAAAACCTATACCATACCCCAGAAAAATGTTTCGTCCCTCGTTTCGTAACTCAATTCCTGTTATAGACCCTACCGGCATGTATATGTACGTATCTCGGAACTGTGTTTGTTTTACTTGTGTGAATTTCTATATTTGTTTGAGGCAAAAGTTTATTACTGCACTTTAATAGTTGCACAAGCATTTAATTGTGTCAGTACTTCACATTACTTTATTGATTGATTTAAAATATGTTTAACTGTTTCACTACTACTGCATTTCATGCTATTCTATATTGCGTATGGGATAAAATATTGCACATTGAACCGCATATTACATACATTAGATTTACTGTATATAAAGTTGTATATTGAATATAAAATTGTAAATTGTATAAAAATGTATAGATCTATATGTATAAATAAAACAATAATGTATATATAGTTAATTATTGTTATAATTTTTTATGTTATTGTATTTTTACCACTTTTTTATTTGGTTTACATTCACAAAGGTATAATTTCTATAATCTAAAGTATGTGCTTTGTAGTTGGTTAACAGCTAAATCCAGAGATTTAGCCTTTCCAGGACAGTGACTAAGTTGACTGACCGCCGTTATATGACATATACAATGTGTTGCTATGACGGTAAACCCAACAAAACAAAAATAAAATAAGCATCATTAAATATAAGTATATAATATACAGTCACATATAAGTAATTCGTTTTCTCCAGACTAGTTATTTTGGTGATTTATAAGCAAGGAAAATATATAAGGGAGACAATGTCAAATTAAATACGTTTGAAACTGAACTGAATTTATTTGACTCTCTCGTCTACAAATACATGTTGTACTCGTAACATGTTAATTAGCGATATTTTTCATTGGTTAAACTGTTACATAGACACAGAGTCATACAAAAGCCAAGTAATCACTTCTTTTGGTATAACATTTTATGTGTTCCGTCGTTCTCATATACCACGACACTTTTTTCATTAACACGACCATCAGAACTGCTTAGTAAATTGTATGACAAATTAAGCAATAGGAACAATCTTAAAGATCGCCGAGGTTGTTCCGAATGCAAAATTAGACACAATAAATAATTCACCTCATTATTAAATTATTTTTTAATTTAAAATTGGTCATGGCCAGTGGCGTAGCAAGGTCTTTTTTATGTGTACGCAAAATCCTAGGGGTCAAGGGCATGCCCCGCCCCGAATTTGTTTTTCTGTAGATCATTTCAGGAGCATTTTTGGCAACTATTCAAAATGGGTCTGTATAATTCAATCTGGACACAAATATAGGAAGACAACATTCATACAAATTATCATTCAATTTTAACCAGCGTTTAAAGAATTATATAGACTGGATTCAAAGACAAACATTGAATTTTAAAACCGTAAATTCAACTCCCAAAAGGCATCGCAAGTCCCATTGAAATATAACTTGACATAAGGTTAGTAAAATAACGATCAAGCAGTTTTGTTTTACACACCCCTACCCCCCTCAGGCGAAAGATTTTATTACATTTTTGGCGTTTGTATTTTTACAATTTTCTGGACCAGTATGTACGCAGCTGCGTACTCTGCGTACTGGTAGCTACGCGCCTGATGGCTATTGATGATGAAATTTATGCTGGAAAACACTCAATATTATAATATTTTACGTCCTCTAACGTCATGACGTCAAAAAACGTCACAGTTACATATGACGTAATAACGTAACGTATACAACGTCAGAATCACTATAACGACATATAAAGCGCACAAAGCAGCATCATATAAGAGATACAGATTTATATTACCAGAAGAAATAGTGAGAGACATGACAAAATTGACTGGAAATGTTTGTACAGAGTTAGCAAGGAATAGGAAAGTGTTTATTTAAAATTAAATTTCGTCAAACGTTGAGCTTTAAATACAGAATGTTACTTATTATAAGCATTTCGTCTGTTTATTGCAACCTTCCTCTAAGTCAGATCTTCAAAAGATTTCCTGAGGTCTATGAAATATTTTCAATTCTATTATATTTCGATACAGAAAATGGTAATGAAATAATGTCTATTTTTTAATTTAAAAAACGACGCTACAGGTTGTTATTGTTTTAAATAATTTTTAAAGCGAAATTAAAATGAACATAAAAATAACGACAAGCTCAGTGTAGGTTAGCATATATGTTTTAATTTTTAGCACTTTTGTCCCAATTAGATATATATAAATTTATTTGATTTCAGTGATCAAAGTGTCAAGAGTGTCACCATAACAACTGAAAAAAATGGAAACCAAACAAGTACATAGTGTTTAATGATAATGAAAGTTCTAAATCTAGTTTTTCTTCGAGACAAACCATCACTGGTGAGTTTATTTATACTAATTTATTTCGCTAGACTGTGAAGCAAGTTCATACAACTTATATTAATCACTCTCGAGTCCACTTCCAGGTATATTTGAATTAGTCGTAATTTTGGCAGGCAGCTGCAAGAAATTAACGAACATAATAAATGTATTATTGCATTCCGGAGACCATGTCACTTTATACCCCGAATAAGGGTATCAGCTCGCTAGCAACGTGTGTTATTGTCTTTGCTATTGAACCAAAATACATTTCAAGTTTCTACAAATCGTAAAATTCATCAATTTATATATTGTTTTAATCAACACTTACTTGTAAGCAAACATTTGACAACTGTTATTAACGTCTAACCTCTATTGCAGTTACCAACAAAATCTCAGAATGGACAAGAAAAGATAACTCTCCTCAAAGATCAGCCTATGAATACACAGAAAGATATAAGAAAATTAGACAACGTTAATCTGAAATTAGACAAGATATTATGGATGTAATTCAACAGAAAATTAGCCATCTTCAAGGTAATTTTAATATAGATTTCTATTTAAAAACTACAGTGCAACCTCTCTTAAGCAACACCAACTGGGAGGGCCTAAAATGTGTTGTTGTTCAGAGGTTGCATTCTCGTTCCCAGAGTCTAGTAGGATTCTAAATACTAGCTAGTATTGAGAATCCTACTAGATTCTGGGAACGAGAATGAGAGGTTGTTGTTCTGCAGAGGTTTAATTTAATGAAAATTATAACTTAGGGAAATGTCAAAAGTTGTTATTGTGCAGAGGATTTGTTCTGTAGAGGACAGCTCTGCAAAGGCTATACTGTACTAAGTACTTGGGATTTTCTCGTACTTTTTATGTACTAGCTTGTGAAACCAACAAGCTAACAATTCTGTTTTTTGTAAGTTATGCACAGATAGCGCACGACTTTTATGTGAACATGTAGACCTTTTGTTTATTATGGATAGCAGAATATGGCCACTGTTAATCGAACATGTCCCTAAAGGCATAAACACATACATTTCTACCCTTAAAGCTGATGTACTTACATGCAACTAAATGCAATTTTAAACAAGACCCTAATTAAGATGAAGGCTGATTCTAATAATAAAAACAACGATCCCACAAAAGGAGGGTCTTTTGCTGATGTTGCTTCAACTTGTGACCCAGCCTTATTGCTTTTGTTATCTGAATGTGAAATTGTTTATGCTCTATTTACTTTTTATTAATTTGTATGTACATTACCTGGGGTGTGGAATTCCTATGCCCGACTTGTCAGACTCGTACCTATATGGCTGCGGACGAGTAAATATGTCCAACCCACTCGTCCGAGGACAAGTAATATTTTTAGCTGTAAAATAATTCTAACATAGCTATACAATGTACTTAAAATATAGATATTTCAATGCTTCTATCACATTAAACAGTGAACTATTTTTATTATCAATCATTTATCATTACTTACAGTATTTACTTAACATCATAGTTCTATAATTTTTTTTCGAGTATTGAACTTCTGGGCAAGTAAGTTTTGATTCTGGACAAGTTGATCTTTTAGGTTGCAATTGTACGTGGGCAAGTTGAAAAAACTTGAAATTACACATACCTGATTACTGTTACATGTATATGAAAACAGTAAAATATCATTAAGCTAAAGATTTTCACTTAAAAAACTATTGTGTTCTATTTTTATTTTCCAGACCATACAACAAAGGCAAGAGGTTCCAAAAGACGCTTGGAAGAAAACACTGGTGATTGTAATGATGATTGCAAAGTTAAGAAAATGGTGGCAAATGATGAAAATAAAGTCAAAGTGAATAGTAATGCACACGAAAACATCGCGATTAAAAACCAACCACATACAGATGAGAATAATAAAAAGAGAAAGTCTGATGAAGACGCTGATACTGTAAGCGAAATGAAAAGACCAAAGATCAAGTTTCGACTGGGCACAGAAAACCCACCCACAAGTATCCCAGAAGTGCCGAAAAAAAACTTAAATGATGTTCAAGAGTGCTCCAACTCATGTGTATGTAAAGCAGGACCTAGTGTCAAACCAAAGCCGATTTCACGACGAGGTGAACAACCAGAAAAGCCATTGTACCAAAGGTTACTACAAAGGCGACTTCTTAACACAGTTAACATGGTGTTCCATGAATGATGTTCACTGAAATGTTGTGAGAAATGGTGTGAAAAGAGAATATCCGCTGATATGTTAGAAAATGGTTTTGATAAGTTTAACTTGAGAGTGGATTACTTCAGCTGAGGACAATATGAACAAAAACAAGATGACGAAAGCAATGATGACGTAGGCAACAACGATGATTGGTTCTGGTGAACTATTAATCATCTTACTACATTTTATTTATTTATAGTCCATTAATTGATGAAATGCAAATGACAATTTATCAACTTAATATTTGGTTTGTCTAGTACAGACGTTTATTTTTTTTTAAACTATTAAAAATAATGTATACGTACGTATACCGGCATGTAAAAACCAAATGTTTTTGTTTTAATTATTGTTTAAAGTAAAATATGTGTTCTGTTTCGGTGTCTTACAAAGGCCAAGCTCAGGATTTCGAATCAAGTGTCCCTAAGAGGTTGCTAGTTAGAGTCTCACCCGGACTGGTTATACTCTTCCATGGATATTCGACAGTAATGTTGATTTTCCTTCATTGATTAGGTATAACAACAACAACAACCTTTATTGCTCTAAACATACAACCTGTTTATAGCAAACAGAATGAAATTTACAAACACATATAGTGAACATGGCATTATCATAAACAGACATACGAAAAAAAAAAAGAAATTTAAATGAATCCCATGGTGATCACCCGCATATATTATATATATAACCCATAGTAAAAACATGTAATTATGATAAAATAAAATGAAGAAACACGCCCTTCATACAAGTATAGGGCTAAATATTTTGTTTGTATTGTATAAAGATATTATATTCAGCCTAGTCTGGTAAGAAATATAACATTTACATGGTCAATTTAAATCTGAAGGCACACCTTTGCAGGATCTGTACTAAACATTTTCACCAAATCAAAAATGCTTAGTCCGATCTAAAAAAGGAAAAATCGTGTACATAATATTATGCATAATATAATGGACAAGATATCGAACGTTTGGAAGGATTGATTAGTCTTGGTTATAGACAAGGTCCAGGAAACCTAGGTAAGGTGAGCTTGCCTCAGTAAAATGACAATAATGTTTGTCGACACGGCGTTAAACCCACTGGCACCAGAGTCCTCACACTCGTTAAATACGCACACATATAATAATAAGTACACATTAACATAGATCCCATGCTACTCAAAAATGACTTACAGTCAAGAAATACACTAATGGACAGGTACATTTTCCCAATTCTAGGGGGGGGTCCGGACCCCCCTGACCCCCTTTGGATCCGCCTTTGTGGACCCTACGTTTTAAGCAACTCTTGTAAAAATTGGACTGATATGAAAATCACTAATTTGAGAATGGTGATTTTATTATCAGTAAATATAATTTGTATTATAATTGTTATTTTAAGAAGGGTTTTACTAACAATTAAATCTCCGTTTTGCCATTATATGCTCCTTTTCGCCTAAAAGTCTCCATTTCGTATCTTATCCATGCCAGTTTTAAATGACGTAAATAGGCACATGGATTTCGTGCATAATTACTTGTGTAATCCGTGTGGTTCAGACGACCAAAATATTTAGAATTTACTTTTTAGAGAGCAACTTCTATGAAATAGGATAACTTGAAAGTTAAAGGTGCAATGATGAAGGATAAAATTCTAGAATTTATTCAATGTCGATTCTGGGTATTACGAAGTGTTTGGATATTTCAGGTAAGAGGTTTAATTAACAATTGAGAGCCGTCAATGGACAGCGCGCTCTACTATTAGGAGTGCTCTTGTAAACGGAATCAATTATGCAATTCAATTGAGATGAGAAACATTTAACAAGAATACTTTCATTGACTGCAGCTGATTTATGTTTTGCAGATCTTCTTACTAAAACATTTTCAATATAAAAGGCTTACAATTTAAAATAGTAAAAATTCAAGCTAGAGTGATGCAACTTTAAAATTGACTTCCGATGGTAATACCGTAGTCATGTGTGGATATTCAAATCAATCCCTTCAGTAGTTGCCAAGATAAAATGTTGCATTAAAACTTAACTTAGAATGTATGCTTGTATGTAAGGGCCATAATTTAGTATAAATTATTGTTAGTTTTATGAAATATAGTATTTGATATCTAATGGTAAATTTTATCCTACATGATAGAAGTTTCAAATGAAACCTTTTAGAAGTTGCAATGATAAAATGTTGCGCAAAAAATCTTAATCAAGAAACAGTACTCGATTATAGTGATTGTTTCAAGAAAAAATCAATGTGTGTACAATAGCATCATTGTTATTAGTATACACTGCGCATGTAGACCCAAAAGGTATTAGTTATCCAAAGTAATTGGTTATATAGATTTTTATACATAAAAATCAATATAAGGTTTCTCTTTTGCAAGAGCCATTTTGACAAAAAAATGACATAAAAACAAAACATTAATAAAAATGTCTTACAATACAGAAAATTAAGTTTAATAGTAAAAAACACAGATGTACAAAAAAAATATTTGAGCTCTGTGTCGAAAAATTCCATGTACGAGAAATGATACGTAGCAAAAATACCGACGCACATAGAATTCAACAGAAACTAATTTACGAAAGTTTTTAGGTCGAAGAGTCCAGGGGGCGAAAACAAAAATAGTTCCGTTTTAAAAAGTACCGAAATGCGTGGCTTTTATCATCGATTTATTCATTCGAACGCTCTTGGTTTTATCAAAACGAACTTTTTTGCCGGCGATATTGTCCGAACTTTTCGATTGAGCATAAAAAACCTATACCATACCCCAGAAAAATGTTTCGTCCCTCGTTTCGTAACTCAATTCCTGTTATAGGCCCTACCGGCATGTATATGTACGTATCTCGGAACTGTGTTTGTTTTACTTGTGTGAATTTCTATATTTGTTTGAGGCAAAAGTTTATTACTGCACTTTAATAGTTGCACAAGCATTTAATTGTGTCAGTACTTCACATTACTTTATTGATTGATTTAAAATATGTTTAACTGTTTCACTACTACTGCATTTCATGCTATTCTATATTGCGTATGGGATAAAATATTGCACATTGAACCGCATATTACATACATTAGATTTACTGTATATAAAGTTGTATATTGAATATAAAATTGTAAATTGTATAAAAATGTATAGATCTATATGTATAAATAAAACAATAATGTATATATAGTTAATTATTGTTATAATTTTTTATGTTATTGTATTTTTACCACTTTTTTATTTGGTTTACATTCACAAAGGTATAATTTCTATAATCTAAAGTATGTGCTTTGTAGTTGGTTAACAGCTAAATCCAGAGATTTAGCCTTTCCAGGACAGTGACTAAGTTGACTGACCGCCGTTATATGACATATACAATGTGTTGCTATGACGGTAAACCCAACAAAACAAAAATAAAATAAGCATCATTAAATATAAGTATATAATATACAGTCACATATAAGTAATTCGTTTTCTCCAGACTAGTTATTTTGGTGATTTATAAGCAAGGAAAATATATAAGGGAGACAATGTCAAATTAAATACGTTTGAAACTGAACTGAATTTATTTGACTCTCTCGTCTACAAATACATGTTGTACTCGTAACATGTTAATTAGCGATATTTTTCATTGGTTAAACTGTTACATAGACACAGAGTCATACAAAAGCCAAGTAATCACTTCTTTTGGTATAACATTTTATGTGTTCCGTCGTTCTCATATACCACGACACTTTTTTCATTAACACGACCATCAGAACTGCTTAGTAAATTGTATGACAAATTAAGCAATAGGAACAATCTTAAAGATCGCCGAGGTTGTTCCGAATGCAAAATTAGACACAATAAATAATTCACCTCATTATTAAATTATTTTTTAATTTAAAATTGGTCATGGCCAGTGGCATAGCAAGGTCTTTTTTATGTGTACGCAAAATCCTAGGGGTCAAGGGCATGCCCCGCCCCGAATTTGTTTTTCTGTAGATCATTTCAGGAGCATTTTTGGCAACTATTCAAAATGGGTCTGTATAATTCAATCTGGACACAAATATAGGAAGACAACATTCATACAAATTATCATTCAATTTTAACCAGCGTTTAAAGAATTATATAGACTGGATTCAAAGACAAACATTGAATTTTAAAACCGTAAATTCAACTCCCAAAAGGCATCGCAAGTCCCATTGAAATATAACTTGACATAAGGTTAGTAAAATAACGATCAAGCAGTTTTGTTTTACACACCCCTACCCCCCTCAGGCGAAAGATTTTATTACATTTTTGGCGTTTGTATTTTTACAATTTTCTGGACCAGTATGTACGCAGCTGCGTACTCTGCGTACTGGTAGCTACGCGCCTGATGGCTATTGATGATGAAATTTATGCTGGAAAACACTCAATATTATAATATTTTACGTCCTCTAACGTCATGACGTCAAAAAACGTCACAGTTACATATGACGTAATAACGTAACGTATACAACGTCAGAATCTCTATAACGACATATAAAGCGCACAAAGCAGCATCATATAAGAGATACAGATTTATATTACCAGAAGAAATAGTGAGAGACATGACAAAATTGACTGGAAATGTTTGTACAGAGTTAGCAAGGAATAGGAAAGTGTTTATTTAAAATTAAATTTCGTCAAACGTTGAGCTTTAAATACAGAATGTTACTTATTATAAGCATTTCGTCTGTTTATTGCAACCTTCCTCTAAGTCAGATCTTCAAAAGATTTCCTGAGGTCTATGAAATATTTTCAATTCTATTATATTTCGATACAGAAAATGGTAATGAAATAATGTCTATTTTTTAATTTAAAAAACGACGCTACAGGTTGTTATTGTTTTAAATAATTTTTAAAGCGAAATTAAAATGAACATAAAAATAACGACAAGCTCAGTGTAGGTTAGCATATATGTTTTAATTTTTAGCACTTTTGTCCCAATTAGATATATATAAATTTATTTGATTTCAGTGATCAAAGTGTCAAGAGTGTCACCATAACAACTGAAAAAAATGGAAACCAAACAAGTACATAGTGTTTAATGATAATGAAAGTTCTAAATCTAGTTTTTCTTCGAGACAAACCATCACTGGTGAGTTTATTTATACTAATTTATTTCGCTAGACTGTGAAGCAAGTTCATACAACTTATATTAATCACTCTCGAGTCCACTTCCAGGTATATTTGAATTAGTCGTAATTTTGGCAGGCAGCTGCAAGAAATTAACGAACATAATAAATGTATTATTGCATTCCGGAGACCATGTCACTTTATACCCCGAATAAGGGTATCAGCTCGCTAGCAACGTGTGTTATTGTCTTTGCTATTGAACCAAAATACATTTCAAGTTTCTACAAATCGTAAAATTCATCAATTTATATATTGTTTTAATCAACACTTACTTGTAAGCAAACATTTGACAACTGTTATTAACGTCTAACCTCTATTGCAGTTACCAACAAAATCTCAGAATGGACAAGAAAAGATAACTCTCCTCAAAGATCAGCCTATGAATACACAGAAAGATATAAGAAAATTAGACAACGTTAATCTGAAATTAGACAAGATATTATGGATGTAATTCAACAGAAAATAAGCCATCTTCAAGGTAATTTTAATATAGATTTCTATTTAAAAACTACAGTGCAACCTCTCTTAAGCAACACCAACTGGGAGGGCCTAAAATGTGTTGTTGTTCAGAGGTTGCATTCTCGTTCCCAGAGTCTAGTAGGATTCTAAATACTAGCTAGTATTGAGAATCCTACTAGATTCTGGGAACGAGAATGAGAGGTTGTTGTTCTGCAGAGGTTTAATTTAATGAAAATTATAACTTAGGGAAATGTCAAAAGTTGTTATTGTGCAGAGGATTTGTTCTGTAGAGGACAGCTCTGCAAAGGCTATACTGTACTAAGTACTTGGGATTTTCTCGTACTTTTTATGTACTAGCTTGTGAAACCAACAAGCTAACAATTCTGTTTTTTGTAAGTTATGCACAGATAGCGCACGACTTTTATGTGAACATGTAGACCTTTTGTTTATTATGGATAGCAGAATATGGCCACTGTTAATCGAACATGTCCCTAAAGGCATAAACACATACATTTCTACCCTTAAAGCTGATGTACTTACATGCAACTAAATGCAATTTTAAACAAGACCCTAATTAAGATGAAGGCTGATCCTAATAATAAAAACAACGATCCCACAAAAGGAGGGTCTTTTGCTGATGTTGCTTCAACTTGTGACCCAGCCTTATTGCTTTTGTTATCTGAATGTGAAATTGTTTATGCTCTACTATGGCTTTAAAGATTTACTTTTTATTAATTTGTATGTACATTACCTGGGGTGTGGAATTCCTATGCCCGACTTGTCAGACTCGTACCTATATGGCTGCGGACGAGTAAATATGTCCAACCCACTCGTCCGAGGACAAGTTATATTTTTAGCTGTAAAATAATTCTAACATAGCTATACAATGTACTTAAAATATAGATATTTCAATGCTTCTATCACATTAAACAGTGAACTATTTTTATTATCAATCATTTATCATTACTTACAGTATTTACTTAACATCATAGTTCTATAAATTTTTTTCGAGTATTGAACTTCTGGGCAAGTAAGTTTTGATTCTGGACAAGTTGATCTTTTAGGTTGCAATTGTACGTGGGCAAGTTGAAAAAACTTGAAATTACACATATCTGATTACTGTTACATGTATATGAAAACAGTAAAATATCATTAAGCTAAAGATTTTCACTTAAAAAACTATTGTGTTCTATTTTTATTTTCCAGACCATACAACAAAGGCAAGAGGTTCCAAAAGACGCTTGTAAGAAAACACTGGTGATTGTAATGATGATTGCAAAGTTAAGAAAATGGTGGCAAATGATGAAAATAAAGTCAAAGTGAATAGTAATGCACACGAAAACATCGCGATTAAAAACCAACCACATACAGATGAGAATAATAAAAAGAGAAAGTCTGATGAAGACGCTGATACTGTAAGCGAAATGAAAAGACCAAAGATCAAGTTTCGACTGGGCACAGAAAACCCACCCACAAGTATCCCAGAAGTGCCGAAAAAAAACTTAAATGATGTTCAAGAGTGCTCCAACTCATGTGTATGTAAAGCAGGACCTAGTGTCAAACCAAAGCCGATTTCACGACGAGGTGAACAACCAGAAAAGCCATTGTACCAAAGGTAACTACAAAGGCGACTTCTTAACACAGTTATCATGGTGTTCCGTGAATGTTGTTCACTGAAATGTTGTGAGAAATGGTGTGAAAAGAGAATATCCGCTGATATGTTAGAAAATGGTTTTGATAAGTTTAACTTGAGAGTGGATTACTTCAGCTGGGGACAATATGAACAAAAACAAGATGACGAAAGCAATGATGACGTAGGCAACAACGATGATTGGTTCTGGTGAACTATTAATCATCTTACTACATTTTATTTATTTATAGTCCATTAATTGATGAAATGCAAATGACAATTTATCAACTTAATATTTGGTTTGTCTAGTACAGACGTTTATTTTTTTTTAAACTATTAAAAATAATGTATACGTACGTATACCGGCATGTAAAAACCAAATGTTTTTGTTTTAATTATTGTTTAAAGTAAAATATGTGTTCTGTTTCGGTGTCTTACAAAGGCCAAGCTCAGGATTTCGAATCAAGTGTCCCTAAGAGGTTGCTAGTTATAGTCTCACCCGGACTGGTTATACTCTTCCATGGATATTCGACAGTAATGTTGATTTTCCTTCATTGATTAGGTATAACAACAACAACAACCTTTATTGCTCTAAACATACAACCTGTTTATAGCAAACAGAATGAAATTTACAAACACATATAGTGAACATGGCATTATCATAAACAGACATACGAAAAAAAAAAGAAATTTAAATGAATCCCATGGTGATCACCCGCATATATTATATATATAACCCATAGTAAAAACATGTAATTATGATAAAATAAAATGAAGAAACACGCCCTTCATACAAGTATAGGGCTAAATATTTTGTTTGTATTGTATAAAGATATTATATTCAGCCTAGTCTGGTAAGAAATATAACATTTACATGGTCAATTTAAATCTGAAGGCACACCTTTGCAGGATCTGTACTAAACATTTTCACCAAATCAAAAATGCTTAGTCCGATCTAAAAAAGGAAAAATCGTGTACATAATATTATGCATAATATAATGGACAAGATATCGAACGTTTGGAAGGATTGATTAGTCTTGGTTATAGACAAGGTCCAGGAAACCTAGGTAAGGTGAGCTTGCCTCAGTAAAATGACAATAATGTTTGTCGACACGGCGTTAAACCCACTGGCACCAGAGTCCTCACACTCGTTAAATACGCACACATATAATAATAAGTACACATTAACATAGATCCCATGCTACTCAAAAATGACTTACAGTCAAGAAATACACTAATGGACAGGTACATTTTCCCAATTCTAGGGGGGGGGGGGGGTCCGGACCCCCTGACCCCCTTTGGATCCGCCTTTGTGGACCCTACGTTTTAAGCAACTCTTGTAAAAATTGGACTGATATGAAAATCACTAATTTGAGAATGGTGATTTTATTATCAGTAAATATAATTTGTATTATAATTGTTATTTTAAGAAGGGTTTTACTAACAATTAAATCTCCGTTTTGCCATTATATGCTCCTTTTCGCCTAAAAGTCTCCATTTCGTATCTTATCCATGCCAGTTTTAAATGACGTAAATAGGCACATGGATTTCGTGCATAATTACTTGTGTAATCCGTGTGGTTCAGACGACCAAAATATTTAGAATTTACTTTTTAGAGAGCAACTTCTATGAAATAGGATAACTTGAAAGTTAAAGGTGCAATGATGAAGGATAAAATTCTAGAATTTATTCAATGTCGATTCTGGGTATTACGAAGTGTTTGGATATTTCAGGTAAGAGGTTTAATTAACAATTGAGAGCCGTCAATGGACAGCGCGCTCTACTATTAGGAGTGCTTTTGTAAACGGAATCAATTATGCAATTCAATTGAGATGAGAAACATTTAACAAGAATACTTTCATTGACTGCAGCTGATTTATGTTTTGCAGATCTTCTTACTAAAACATTTTCAATATAAAAGGCTTACAATTTAAAATAGTAAAAATTCAAGCTAGAGTGATGCAACTTTAAAATTGACTTCCGATGGTAATACCGTAGTCATGTGTGGATATTCAAATCAATCCCTTCAGTAGTTGCCAAGATAAAATGTTGCATTAAAACTTAACTTAGAATGTATGCTTGTATGTAAGGGCCATAATTTAGTATAAATTATTGTTAGTTTTATGAAATATAATATTTGATATCTAATGGTAAATTTTATCCTACATGATAGAAGTTTCAAATGAAACCTTTTAGAAGTTGCAATGATAAAATGTTGCGCAAAAAATCTTAATCAAGAAACAGTACTCGATTATAGTGATTGTTTCAAGAAAAAATCAATGTGTGTACAATAGCATCATTGTTATTAGTATACACTGCGCATGTAGACCCAAAAGGTATTAGTTATCCAAAGTAATTGGTTATATAGATTTTTATACATAAAAATCAATATAAGGTTTCTCTTTTGCAAGAGCCATTTTGACAAAAAAATGACATAAAAACAAAACATTAATAAAAAGGTCTTACAATACAGAAAATTAAGTTTAATAGTAAAAAAATCAGATGTACAAAAAAAATATTTGAGCTCTGTGTCGAAAAATTCCATGTACGAGAAATGATACGTAGCAAAAATACCGACGCACATAGAATTCAACAGAAACTAATTTACGAAAGTTTTTAGGTCGAAGAGTCCAGGGGGCGAAAACAAAAATAGTTCCGTTTTAAAAAGTACCGAAATGCGTGGCTTTTATCATCGATTTATTCATTCGAACGCTCTTGGTTTTATCAAAACGAACTTTTTTGCCGGCGATATTGTCCGAACTTTTCGATTGAGCATAAAAAACCTATACCATACCCCAGAAAAATGTTTCGTCCCTCGTTTCGTAACTCAATTCCTGTTATAGGCCCTACCGGCATGTATATGTACGTATCTCGGAACTGTGTTTGTTTTACTTGTGTGAATTTCTATATTTGTTTGAGGCAAAAGTTTATTACTGCACTTTAATAGTTGCACAAGCATTTAATTGTGTCAGTACTTCACATTACTTTATTGATTGATTTAAAATATGTTTAACTGTTTCACTACTACTGCATTTCATGCTATTCTATATTGCGTATGGGATAAAATATTGCACATTGAACCGCATATTACATACATTAGATTTACTGTATATAAAGTTGTATATTGAATATAAAATTGTAAATTGTATAAAAATGTATAGATCTATATGTATAAATAAAACAATAATGTATATATAGTTAAGTATTGTTATAATTTTTTATGTTATTGTATTTTTACCACTTTTTTATTTGGTTTACATTCACAAAGGTATAATTTCTATAATCTAAAGTATGTGCTTTGTAGTTGGTTAACAGCTAAATCCAGAGATTTAGCCTTTCCAGGACAGTGACTAAGTTGACTGACCGCCGTTATATGACATATACAATGTGTTGCTATGACGGTAAACCCAACAAAACAAAAATAAAATAAGCATCATTAAATATAAGTATATAATATACAGTCACATATAAGTAATTCGTTTTCTCCAGACTAGTTATTTTGGTGATTTATAAGCAAGGAAAATATATAAGGGAGACAATGTCAAATTAAATACGTTTGAAACTGAACTGAATTTATTTGACTCTCTCGTCTACAAATACATGTTGTACTCGTAACATGTTAATTAGCGATATTTTTCATTGGTTAAACTGTTACATAGACACAGAGTCATACAAAAGCCAAGTAATCACTTCTTTTGGTATAACATTTTATGTGTTCCGTCGTTCTCATATACCACGACACTTTTTTCATTAACACGACCATCAGAACTGCTTAGTAAATTGTATGACAAATTAAGCAATAGGAACAATCTTAAAGATCGCCGAGGTTGTTCCGAATGCAAAATTAGACACAATAAATAATTCACCTCATTATTAAATTATTTTTTAATTTAAAATTGGTCATGGCCAGTGGCATAGCAAGGTCTTTTTTATGTGTACGCAAAATCCTAGGGGTCAAGGGCATGCCCCGCCCCGAATTTGTTTTTCTGTAGATCATTTCAGGAGCATTTTTGGCAACTATTCAAAATGGGTCTGTATAATTCAATCTGGACACAAATATAGGAAGACAACATTCATACAAATTATCATTCAATTTTAACCAGCGTTTAAAGAATTATATAGACTGGATTCAAAGACAAACATTGAATTTTAAAACCGTAAATTCAACTCCCAAAAGGCATCGCAAGTCCCATTGAAATATAACTTGACATAAGGTTAGTAAAATAACGATCAAGCAGTTTTGTTTTACACACCCCTACCCCCCTCAGGCGAAAGATTTTATTACATTTTTGGCGTTTGTATTTTTACAATTTTCTGGACCAGTATGTACGCAGCTGCGTACTCTGCGTACTGGTAGCTACGCGCCTGATGGCTATTGATGATGAAATTTATGCTGGAAAACACTCAATATTATAATATTTTACGTCCTCTAACGTCATGACGTCAAAAAACGTCACAGTTACATATGACGTAATAACGTAACGTATACAACGTCAGAATCACTATAACGACATATAAAGCGCACAAAGCAGCATCATATAAGAGATACAGATTTATATTACCAGAAGAAATAGTGAGAGACATGACAAAATTGACTGGAAATGTTTGTACAGAGTTAGCAAGGAATAGGAAAGTTTTTATTTAAAATTAAATTTCGTCAAACGTTGAGCTTTAAATACAGAATGTTACTTATTATAAGCATTTCGTCTGTTTATTGCAACCTTCCTCTAAGTCAGATCTTCAAAAGATTTCCTGAGGTCTATGAAATATTTTCAATTCTATTATATTTCGATACAGAAAATGGTAATGAAATAATGTCTATTTTTTAATTTAAAAAACGACGCTACAGGTTGTTATTGTTTTAAATAATTTTTAAAGCGAAATTAAAATGAACATAAAAAAAACGACAAGCTCAGTGTAGGTTAGCATATATGTTTTAATTTTTAGCACTTTTGTCCCAATTAGATATATATAAATTTATTTGATTTCAGTGATCAAAGTGTCAAGAGTGTCACCATAACAACTGAAAAAAATGGAAACCAAACAAGTACATAGTGTTTAATGATAATGAAAGTTCTAAATCTAGTTTTTCTTCGAGACAAGCCATCACTGGTGAGTTTATTTATACTAATTTATTTCGCTAGACTGTGAAGCAAGTTCATACAACTTATATTAATCACTCTCGAGTCCACTTCCAGGTATATTTGAATTAGTCGTAATTTTGGCAGGCAGCTGCAAGAAATTAACGAACATAATAAATGTATTATTGCATTCCGGAGACCATGTCACTTTATACCCCGAATAAGGGTATCAGCTCGCTAGCAACGTGTGTTATTGTATTTGCTATTGAACCAAAATACATTTCAAGTTTCTACAAATCGTAAAATTCATCAATTTATATATTGTTTTAATCAACACTTACTTGTAAGCAAACATTTGACAACTGTTATTAACGTCTAACCTCTATTGCAGTTACCAACAAAATCTCAGAATGGACAAGAAAAGATAACTCTCCTCAATGATCAGCCTATGAATACACAGAAAGATATAAGAAAATTAGACAACGTTAATCTGAAATTAGACAAGATATTATGGATGTAATTCAACAGAAAATTAGCCATCTTCAAGGTAATTTTAATATAGATTTCTATTTAAAAACTACAGTGCAACCTCTCTTAAGCAACACCAACTGGGAGGGCCTAAAATGTGTTGTTGTTCAGAGGTTGCATTCTCGTTCCCAGAGTCTAGTAGGATTCTAAATACTAGCTAGTATTGAGAATCCTACTAGATTCTGGGAACGAGAATGAAAGGTTGTTGTTCTGCAGAGGTTTAATTTAATGAAAATTATAACTTAGGGAAATGTCAAAAGTTGTTATTGTGCAGAGGATTTGTTCTGTAGAGGACAGCTCTGCAAAGGCTATACTGTACTAAGTACTTGGGATTTTCTCGTACTTTTTATGTACTAGCTTGTGAAACCAACAAGCTAACAATTCTGTTTTTTGTAAGTTATGCACAGATAGCGCACGACTTTTATGTGAACATGTAGACCTTTTGTTTATTATGGATAGCAGAATATGGCCACTGTTAATCGAACATGTCCCTAAAGGCATAAACACATACATTTCTACCCTTAAAGCTGATGTACTTACATGCAACTAAATGCAATTTTAAACAAGACCCTAATTAAGATGAAGGCTGATCCTAATAATAAAAACAACGATCCCACAAAAGGAGGGTCTTTTGCTGATGTTGCTTCAACTTGTGACCCAGCCTTATTGCTTTTGTTATCTGAATGTGAAATTGTTTATGCTCTACTATGGCTTTAAAGATTTACTTTTTATTAATTTGTATGTACATTACCTGGGGTGTGGAATTCCTATGCCCGACTTGTCAGACTCGTACCTATATGGCTGCGGACGAGTAAATATGTCCAACCCACTCGTCCGAGGACAAGTTATATTTTTAGCTGTAAAATAATTCTAACATAGCTATACAATGTACTTAAAATATAGATATTTCAATGCTTCTATCACATTAAACAGTGAACTATTTTTATTATCAATCATTTATCATTACTTACAGTATTTACTTAACATCATAGTTCTATAATTTTTTTTCGAGTATTGAACTTCTGGGCAAGTAAGTTTTGATTCTGGACAAGTTGATCTTTTAGGTTGCAATTGTACGTGGATAAGTTGAAAAAACTTGAAATTACACATATCTGATTACTGTTACATGTATATGAAAACAGTAAAATATCATTAAGCTAAAGATTTTCACTTAAAAAACTATTGTGTTCTATTTTTATTTTCCAGACCATACAACAAAGGCAAGAGGTTCCAAAAGACGCTTGGAAGAAAACACTGGTGATTGTAATGATGATTGCAAAGTTAAGAAAATGGTGGCAAATGATGAAAATAAAGTCAAAGTGAATAGTAATGCACACGAAAACATCGCGATTAAAAACCAACCACATACAGATGAGAATAATAAAAAGAGAAAGTCTGATGAAGACGCTGATACTGTAAGCGAAATGAAAAGACCAAAGATCAAGTTTCGACTGGGCACAGAAAACCCACCCACAAGTATCCCTGAAGTGCCGAAAAAAAACTTAAATGATGTTCAAGAGTGCTCCAACTCATGTGTATGTAAAGCAGTACCTAGTGTCAAACCAAAGCCGATTTCACGACGAGGTGAACAACCAGAAAAGCCATTGTACCAAAGGTTACTTCAAAGGCGACTTCTTAACACAGTTAACATTGTGTTCCATGAATGTTGTTCACTGAAATGTTGTGAGAAATGGTGTGAAAAGAGAATATCCGCTGATATGTTAGAAAATGGTTTTGATAAGTTTAACTTGAGAGTGGATTACTTCAGCTGGGGACAATATGAACAAAAACAAGATGACGAAAGCAATGATGACGTAGGCAACAACGATGATTGGTTCTGGTGAACTATTAATCATCTTACTACATTTTATTTATTTATAGTCCATTAATTGATGAAATGCAAATGACAATTTATCAACTTAATATTTGGTTTGTCTAGTACAGACGTTTATTTTTTTTAAACTATTAAAAATAATGTATACGTACGTATACCGGCATGTAAAAACCAAATGTTTTTGTTTTAATTATTGTTTAAAGTAAAATATGTGTTCTGTTTCGGTGTCTTACAAAGGCCAAGCTCAGGATTTCGAATCAAGTGTCCCTAAGAGGTTGCTAGTTAGAGTCTCACCCGGACTGGTTATACTCTTCCATGGATATTCGACAATAATGTTGATTTTCCTCCATTGATTAGGTATAACAACAACAACAACCTTTATTGCTCTAAACATACAACCTGTTTATAGCAAACAGAATGAAATTTACAAACACATATAGTGAACATGGCATTATCATAAACAGACATACGAAAAAAAAATTTTAAATCAATCCCATGGTGATCACCCGCATATATTATATATATAACCCATAGTAAAAACATGTAATTATGATAAAATAAAATGAAGAAACACGCCCTTCATACAAGTATAGGGCTAAATATTTTGTTTGTATTGTATAAAGATATTATATTCAGCCTAGTCTGGTAAGAAATATAACATTTACATGGTCAATTTAAATCTGAAGGCACACCTTTGCAGGATCTGTACTAAACATTTTCACCAAATCAAAAATGCTTAGTCCGATCTAAAAAAGGAAAAATCGTGTACATAATATTATGCATAATATAATGGACAAGATATCGAACGTTTGGAAGGATTGATTAGTCTTGGTTATAGACAAGGTCCAGGAAACCTAGGTAAGGTGAGCTTGCCTCAGTAAAATGACAATAATGTTTGTCGACACGGCGTTAAACCCACTGGCACCAGAGTCCTCACACTCGTTAAATACGCACACATATAATAATAAGTACACATTAACATAGATCCCATGCTACTCAAAAATGACTTACAGTCAAGAAATACACTAATGGACAGGTACATTTTCCCAATTCTAGGGGGGGGTCCGGACCCCCCTGACCCCCTTTGGATCCGCCTTTGTGGACCCTACGTTTTAAGCAACTCTTGTAAAAATTGGACTGATATGAAAATCACTAATTTGAGAATGGTGATTTTATTATCAGTAAATATAATTTGTATTATAATTGTTATTTTAAGAAGGGTTTTACTAACAATTAAATCTCCGTTTTGCCATTATATGCTCCTTTTCGCCTAAAAGTCTCCATTTCGTATCTTATCCATGCCAGTTTTAAATGACGTAAATAGGCACATGGATTTCGTGCATAATTACTTGTGTAATCCGTGTTGTTCAGACGACCAAAATATTTAGAATTTACTTTTTAGAGAGCAACTTCTATGAAATAGGATAACTTGAAAGTTAAAGGTGCAATGATGAAGGATAAAATTCTAGAATTTATTCAATGTCGATTCTGGGTATTACGAAGTGTTTGGATATTTCAGGTAAGAGGTTTAATTAACAATTGAGAGCCGTCAATGGACAGCGCGCTCTACTATTAGGAGTGCTCTTGTAAACGGAATCAATTATGCAATTCAATTGAGATGAGAAACATTTAACAAGAATACTTTCATTGACTGCAGCTGATTTATGTTTTGCAGATCTTCTTACTAAAACATTTTCAATATAAAAGGCTTACAATTTAAAATAGTAAAAATTCAAGCTAGAGTGATGCAACTTTAAAATTGACTTCCGATGGTAATACCGTAGTCATGTGTGGATATTCAAATCAATCCCTTCAGTAGTTGCCAAGATAAAATGTTGCATTAAAACTTAACTTAGAATGTATGCTTGTATGTAAGGGCCATAATTTTGTATAAATTATTGTTAGTTTTATGAAATATAGTATTTGATATCTAATGGTAAATTTTATCCTACATGATAGAAGTTTCAAATGAAACCTTTTAGAAGTTGCAATGATAAAATGTTGCGCAAAAAATCTTAATCAAGAAACAGTACTCGATTATAGTGATTGTTTCAAGAAAAAATCAATGTGTGTACAATAGCATCATTGTTATTAGTATACACTGCTCATGTAGACCCAAAAGGTATTAGTTATCCAAAGTAATTGGTTATATAGATTTTTATACATAAAAATCAATATAAGGTTTCTCTTTTGCAAGAGCCATTTTGACAAAAAAATGACATAAAAACAAAACATTAATAAAAAGGTCTTACAACACAGAAAATTAAGTTTAATAGTAAAAACACAGATGTACAAAAAAAATATTTGAGCTCTGTGTCGAAAAATTCCATGTACGAGAAATGATACGTAGCAAAAATACCGACGCACATAGAATTCAATAGAAACTAATTTACGAAAGTTTTTAGGTCGAAGAGTCCAGGGGGCGAAAACAAAAATAGTTCCGTTTTAAAAAGTACCGAAATGCGTGGCTTTTATCATCGATTTATTCATTCGAACGCTCTTGGTTTTATCAAAACGAACTTTTTTGCCGGCGATATTGTCCGAACTTTTCGATTGAGCATAAAAAACCTATACCATACACCAGAAAAATGTTTCGTCCCTCGTTTCGTAACTCAATTCCTGTTATAGGCCCTACCGGCATGTATATGTACGTATCTCGGAACTGTGTTTGTTTTACTTGTGTGAATTTCTATATTTGTTTGAGGCGAAAGTTTATTACTGCACTTTAATAGTTGCACAAGCATTTAATTGTGTCAGTACTTCACATTACTTTATTGATTGATTTAAAATATGTTTAACTGTTTCACTACTACTGCATTTCATGCTATTCTATATTGCGTATGGGATAAAATATTGCACATTGAACCGCATATTACATACATTAGATTTACTGTATATAAAGTTGTATATTGAATATAAAATTGTAAATTGTATAAAAATGTATAGATCTATATGTATAAATAAAACAATAATGTATATATAGTTAATTATTGTTATAATTTTTTATGTTATTGTATTTTTACCACTTTTTTATTTGGTTTACATTCACAAAGGTATAATTTCTATAATCTAAAGTATGTGCTTTGTAGTTGGTTAACAGCTAAATCCAGAGATTTAGCCTTTCCAGGACAGTGACTAAGTTGACTGACCGCCGTTATATGACATATACAATGTGTTGCTATGACGGTAAACCCAACAAAACAAAAATAAAATAAGCATCATTAAATATAAGTATATAATATACAGTCACATATAAGTAATTCGTTTTCTCCAGACTAGTTATTTTGGTGATTTATAAGCAAGGAAAATATATAAGGGAGACAATGTCAAATTAAATACGTTTGAAACTGAACTGAATTTATTTGACTCTCTCGTCTACAAATACATGTTGTACTCGTAACATGTTAATTAGCGATATTTTTCATTGGTTAAACTGTTACATAGACACAGAGTCATACAAAAGCCAAATAATCACTTCTTTTGGTATAACATTTTATGTGTTCCGTCGTTCTCATATACCACGACACTTTTTTCATTAACACGACCATCAGAACTGCTTAGTAAATTGTATGACAAATTAAGCAATAGGAACAATCTTAAAGATCGCCGAGGTTGTTCCGAATGCAAAATTAGACACAATAAATAATTCACCTCATTATTAAATTAGTTTTTAATTTAAAATTGGTCATGGCCAGTGGCGTAGCAAGGTCTTTTTGATGTGTACGCAAAATCCTAGGGGTCAAGGGCATGCCCCGCCCCGAATTTGTTTTTCTGTAGATCATTTCAGGAGCATTTTTGGCAACTATTCAAAATGGGTCTGTATAATTCAATCTGGACACAAATATAGGAAGACAACATTCATACAAATTATCATTCAATTTTAACCAGCGTTTAAAGAATTATATAGACTGGATTCAAAGACAAACATCGAATTTTAAAACCGTAAATTCAACTCCCAAAAGGCATCGCAAGTCCCATTGAAATATAACTTGACATAAGGTTAGTAAAATAACGATCAAGCAGTTTTGTTTTACATACCCCTACCCCCCTCAGGCGAAAGATTTTATTACATTTTTGGCGTTTGTATTTTTACAATTTTCTGGACCAGTGTGTACGCAGCTGCGTACTCTGCGTACTGGTAGCTACGCGCCTGTCTTCTAATACATGGCAACTGGTACAGAGACGTTCATCAATTGGTGTGGATCTTGGTTTGTTCCATCTACCAGTTTCAATGTGTAATCTATGTGAGGACAATCTAAGTCTAGCCATACTATATCTAAATTTTGTAATGTTTAAAATGTTAAGATATGGCTGAAATCTAAAATTTGATATATTCTTGTAGAATAGCGCTCTACTAGAATTAGCCAATCTATTGTTCTAATTTTGTATGAAATTATCATTAAGTCTTTGTTTGACACAGCATAAAAATATATCAACATTACCAATATCTTGAAAAAAACCATGCATCATAAAAACCAAGGTTGCACAAAAATGATTTTAACAAAGAACACCAGTTAGGTTTATTGGGGTACAAATCTGTATCCAATTTTAACATGTTATATACTTTTCTATTAAATCTATTTTTATCCGTTCGTAATAATTTTATCCAATAGTTTACTATGTTAAAATAGCGAATTGTTTGAAAAGTTAACCTCCCTAATTCTCCGTAGACAAAGTCGTTTTGAGTATTCTTTTTTACCCCTAGTAATCGTTTACAGAATTGTAAATGAACTCGTTCTATAGAATTTCCCTGTACAAACCCCCAAACTTGGCTAGCATAGTTAAGAATGGGTGATATCAATTTATCAAACAGATCTAATTTATGTTTTATAGAAATGTCTGTATATTTGTATAAATATTTGTTCATTTTAAAAATACCTTTTAAAGCTTGGCCAGCTAAAACATTTTGAGCATTAGAGAACGACCCCCTGATGAGAATACTACACCAAGGTATGTAAATTGATCAACAATATCTAATTCGGTATCATTATAATAACACTTAGTACTATCTGAAATCCTGCCCCCTTTTCTAAAGATCATAACCTTAGTTTTACTAGTATTAACGACTAATTTCCATCTTTTGCAGTAATCTTCCAGAACATTTAAACTTAGTTGTAGCTCGTCTCTACTATTAGCGAAAATAACTATATCATCAGCATATAAGATTAAGAATATTTTAAACATATCAACTTCAATACCAGCAAGACCGTTACTAATAAACATATCCTCAATATCATTCAAAAACATAGCAAATAAGAAAGGCGAAATACATTCCCCTTGTCTAACACCTAACATACAATCGAATTCGTCACTCAGTTCGTTATTCAATTTTACCCTATATTTTACAGATGAATACATAGATTTCATAATGTTTAAAATACTACCCCTTATACCCAGTTTAATTAATTTTGCCCATAGATTATCCCTTGTTACATAATCAAAAGCTTTTGTGAAGTCAATAAATGCACAAAATAACTGTTTGCCTGTATTAAGTACGTGATTTATAATCCCATGTAAAACAAAGATATTATCCACTGTTCCCAAATGTGATCGAAAACCCGCTTGCGCCTCTATATATACATGATATTTTTCTGCCCAGCCGGTCAAACGGTTATTAAGAATCCTGGTGAATAATTTGCCTAAAGTACTCAGTAACGTCACGCATCGAAAATTGTTTACGTCATTTAGGCTACCACGTTTGTGGAGGGGTACAACAAAACCCTCCGACCAACTTTTAGGAAAATATCCAATTTCAAAAATTTTATTAAAAAGAGATAATAGGTATTGAGACAAAGTATGCCTTCCATGTATAAAAAATTCATTTAAAAACATATCAGGACCACCTGATTTATTACCATTTAATTGTTTTATAGCTTTAATAAGTTCGTTATGTTCAAAAGGAACATTTAATTCATCAAACATCACATTAAATTCATTTTTTTCATATCTTTCTATAAAATGTAAAATATCTTCGTCAGGCGTGAAAAAAGGATCAGTCGGATTATTTATAGATTTAAAATACTGTTCGAAATTATATAGTGGAACGTTAGTTTGTTTTACATTTGCGTTACTTTTTAGCATATTCCAATACATTTTAGCGTTTTTAAATCTGGCCGCCTCGAGTTTTTTGGTTTGTAAATCATCATAGTCGGACTTACATTTACGTAAACATGTTTTAAAATGCGAGCGTGCAGTAACCATACTTGATCGGTTTAAATCATTTTTATCCGCTCTGTATACGTTGAGCTTAGCATAAAATATTTGTCTTTTAATGACACATTCCTCATTAAACCAGGGTTGATGGACTGTGATATTAGAACTATCACTGTTCTTAGAGCTATCACTTGAAGAAATATTATTTTTCAAAGTACGTTTAAAAGGTGAGGCAACATTATCAATGATTTCAGAAAACTCGGAGATACAAGAATTAATGTCTGCCTCAGACTGTGCCGAGCTTACGTGATCATTAAAATATTGAAGTTTGACGCGTACAATGTACGTTATCTAAAATTATATGAACATTACAATCTGAATCGAGACACTAAATAGGACTTTGCACACAAGACTCACATATGAAATCAATTTAAACTACCTGTGTCTAGTCGACCAATCAAAGGAATTATCTACACAAATTTAATTACTCTTCTTTATAGTATGTGAGGCACTGACATATTTCACTGATCTGTTCTCGGCACTTTCTATAATAGTTTGGTTAAACAGTTCGATAGGCTTTGCAACATAACAAACGTTATCTGATAGTCAGCTGAAACAAGGGTACATATCTACAGATATCCCATCTTTGACAATCTGTGACAAATGTATGAAATGTACTGAACGAAATTTCCACACGGCCACCAAAATAACACTTCATGATACAACCAAATAAACAAAATTTTAACACACATCTATTTAGCGTTAAGCTAAAATTTCCCAGTTCGTCCGACCATTTTGGTTTTACTGACGAATATGGAGGTTTGTACTTATGCTATCATACCATATGCAAACTTGTTCTAGGGTACTGGCACACTATGCACACTGTCTAAATTATTGTTTATTATGATCTACCTGTATATTACACTAGTAGCAATCACTGATGAATATCATATTTCTTTATAAGTTGATTTTATCAGTATAATGTATGTCTTTACATACCCAAAAATTAGATACATGTATTAGTTAGTTCAGTAAGAGTCCAGTAGGAAAGTGGTTACTTTCGAGAGTAACTGTTAGGTTTGTGCGAGAGCCCTTGTAGGCTTCTCGGACGGGAGTCATAAACTTATGATTATTGTATTATTATCATAAAGTATTGATTGTTAGATTACGAACTTATGTAAATACTAGTGTAAAACTAGACTGATCAAGGATCGTTATTAAATTTTATCAACAGACAAAGTGTTGTTAATAACGTCATTAACGTTAGTATGCGTGTTGTCACATACTTTATGTGTAAATCGTTAGAATTAGTGTTGGTGACAATGCCACACAAGTCTTAGTTAATAACAACACTTTGTTGTTAGTTTGATTTGGATACGGTTACGCAACACGTATATGAAGTGGATACCGCTATGTCACATAGGGACTTATTATTCCAGACATAATATAAAACTATTTTAATACAGAAATAAGTCAATTATTAACCGAGATCCTTCAGCAACTTGTGAGTTTTTAATTATATTGAGAGAGGTCTCAATTAGTCCCCAGTGATAGACAAATCAGAGACCATTTCGTATTAAAAGGTTGTTACAATGTCAAAGTTATATTTATTAGTCTGTTAAATATCTAAAAATAGATGATCTATTAAAGACAAAAATCTCATAGGAGATCAGGTGAAGTTATTATAGATTTATAAAGACACTGCGATTACATAATACGTATCTAGATTAAGCTCCTTTCTAGACATTTATTTAAATAGATACCTTTGTGTCGTGTATTTACGACGTTCTGTCAGCAATGATTGGATAGCCAGCTTAAAGTTGATTCAAATTAATCCAAAACCTTCTTTATATTATTACCCGGGGAGGTTATACCCTACCTTTCCGCCATTGATTAAATAATATGGAGAAGTGTCCGGCCTTGTGGAAGGGTAGGTGAGTACTGGTTATAGACAAAGGTCAAGGAAAGCTAGGTTAGGTGCGCTGGACGCCGTAAAATGACCTAAATTGTGTTGACACAGCGTTAAACCCAGTAAAATGATACCCCCGCCAAAATCTAAAAATATGCGACAAACAGGAAGTAGATGAGCAAGGAGCATGAAATCGCTTTACACCACATGGGACTATGGGATGAAGCAATTTGCAAAGTATTAGGCTGCTGCATGTTATAGTTGCTGAGAAAACTGCGACGGAAATTTTGTAACGGACGGACGCACGCACGCACGAACGCACCCCCGCACGCACGGACAAGGGTAAAACAGTATACCCCCTCTTCTTCGAAGCGGGGGTATAAAAATCATATCATTCATTAAATATAATAGCGCTGACAGAACTTAATAGTGGTATTTACTTAAAATAATTATTCCTACAGATTTATGATAAAAGTTAATGAAATGGATAATTCTTTAAAAGTGTATCATTTGTTGAATGGAAATAAACTATGAAGTAGGTGGGGTTACTAAATACTTTAGAAATATCCATAAATATCTGATAACTTTGATATATTTGTAGGAGATGCATCAAGTGCATAAATATAATATAAAACACTGAACAAAAAGACATTTAAATTAGAATGCTATGAAAACATAACCTTAACCTTAGAGCATCTAAACACCTATGATTAGTGTGCTAACCCTTTATACACCACGATGAGCACCCCAAAAGTGTGTTTAAACACCTAACCGATAACCCTACTTAAAGAATCAAACCACTACAATGAGGGGCTACTTTGCGACTCTGGAGCCATCACGAAATACAGCGCGCACGTATGGTTAGTGAGCTTTTTTATAGAAAGCGTATTTATGTACATAATTTTACATGACACTTTGCATACGCGTTATGTTTGTCTCTCATTTTATAAATGGGAAAAATAAGCTTTTTATAAACCACCTACCTGAATTGTCCAAAATTTCTAACAGCCAGCGCGCCACACTTTGAATCCTTCTTAGAACTTTATAGCATTCAAAATAGTAAATACTGTATAGTTTCTACATTTTGGTCATCCTTAACATATCTATAACACAAGAAATTATTCACACGTGATCCACGTGCGTACAATTTAAATGAAAACGTTCCGCAACTCTTACTATGGAAGTATTTTTAATAAAGGATACCGAGGGTTAACTGCAAGACTGTAGTAACTCACCCTATTACTTAATGCGATTACTAGACAGGGGCGGATCCAGGATTTTTTTGTAGGGGTCCGTTCTTTTTTCTAGGGGGAGGGGGTGTCCAAACTTTTGAACCATAACCACATTATACACATTTTGCAGAATAATGCAACATATTAATTATAAAAACTACATAACCATTAAATCTAAGTTAAGCACCGAGAAAAATTGCTTCATGCTACTTAAAAATGACTTACAGTCAAGAAAAACACTAATAGACAGGTACATTTTGGAAATTCTAGGGGGGGGGGGGTCGGAGCCCCTGACCCCCCCCCCCCCCCCGCTTGATCCGCCTAAGTTAGTCTTGCGGGCAACCATCGATACGTAAAGGATAAAGCATGGTTAGTAGTTTTTATGACATTTATCAACGAGCAAAGCTACGATTTTTCAATCCGACTTGAGCTACAGTCCCATAAACATAAAAATAGCCGTGAGGGCACCGTACGGGCGCCGTGCGATCAAGCTCCGCAAGGACCCGTACGAACTCTTGCGTACCCGTACGGACTGTTACGTTTTTACCATGGTCCCTGAGATGAGCCCAGGATACACGTATCAGTTTCAGAGTCAAATCGTGAACAAAATCGTGGCCGAGTAAGGATTAAACATGCATATCTTCCAGCTACGGCTCCGTACGTGTGTGTTGTTTTGTGCCATGTACGTACCGTCACCTTAACACGCAAGGCTTCCCACGACTTACGACTATCTGCACGTACGGGTCCGCAACAAGCCACGATTTTATGGGACTGAGGCATTAGAAAACGAAAATGGATTGGGACAAGATTCCTTGATATCTGTTATGCAACGTGTGTTAGTTCACAGGAGCTTTACATTTTATATCATACTACGAAAATTCCACTTCTACATACAAAAAAATATGTGATTTTATTATATGCAGGAGGGAAATTTTCGTAGTATGATATAAAATGTCAAACTCCTGTGGTTAGTTAATGGGGCGTTGTCTAGCTTCTGTTGTTGTAAGGTGGCCACACCCGCTATCTATTTTGAAGATGACTTTTCTCCAAACTGGTTAATGAAGGTGATTGTTGTTAAGCATACTTGCGGCAGTAAAATCATTTCTTAATGGCCACAAATCTAATTTGCAAATGTAGCTACATGTTCCCTTTTTATTCTGAATCACAAAAATATGTACAGAGTTAGTATGAGGCGTTTCTTTTAAGCATCAGTTTTGATATATGTATACCCAGGACTAGCACGCGCAGATTTCTTAGGTATCATTGAAATGTGACAAGAATTAAAACACTTACAGCTCTTTAAAACTATGCTGAGGCTGATTTTTCACTTGTTTTTTTATTCAAACCGTAGCTTTTGTGATATCATATTCACGTGGTGTTGCCACCGTGTTAATGACAGATGTAGAACCTTGAGTGTATTTTAACCAGCACAATCATTTTATCATTCACCCACTTACCTGTTTGTTTGTTTGTTTGTTTGTTTGGGTTTTACGGCGCACCAACACAGAAAGGTCACATCGCGCCGAAACCCACTTACCTGATCGTGTACGGAAATCTATAAAAATCTATAACACGATGATATGAGAATTGCTGACTTGAAGAAATTGATACTTTAATGTTAGTGGAATTACTTTAGATATGCACATTTAAATCACGCATGAAGTTATTTATTGTCCCTTTAAAATAATACAATATCCGTTTCTCAGGTTGTTAAAGGATAAATATACATTATACAAAGTCAATATCCGTCTAAACACTGTACGTATACACGCACAATGCAACAGACTAATAAAATTAATACTCCTAAAATAGCTATGACAGGAAAAAACATAATCGTTGACGTTTTTTAACACACACTATTTAGACATTTGATTCATATTTATTGGATTCAAACATGACAAATAAATCTATTTTAATAGCAACTAAAGACAAAAAGATTAATACCACTAGACACTCGTAAACACATAAATAATTACGATAATGATATATATTTTGAAGTAAATTTGAGTCTTATTCCAGATAAAAAAATACGTTTAAATATGTGAACTGAATGGGTTTTTTTCAGTAACATTAACTGAATTATAATTGAAAATGGTTTCATTTCATTTCACTTTTATTTATTTGAGTAAGCAACGCTTTTACGAGCATTGAATGTGATTGAATAAGAACATGAACGCAAGTGAGCACATTCAACGAACCATAATCTATCTAACTAAAGTAATAACTAATTTTGATTACAAATATCAGCTGGCTACTTATTTCGACAGTATCTCTCGAAGTAGCAGTGCTTAATAACAAAGAGTGTGAACCATGAAGTGTATCGTTGGGTATATCATTATTTGCTTCCTTGATATGTTCAGCCTTTACATCATGGTCGTGTCATACTAAACAAGTAAATCTGTGAGCTAATGCTCACTAGTGATACCCCCGCAAAAATCTAAAAATATGCGACAAACAGGAAGAAGATGAGCAAGGAGCACGAAATCGCTTTACACCACATGGGACTATGGGATGAAGCAATATGCAAAGTATTAGGCTGCTGCATGTTATAGTTGCTGAGAAAACTGCGACGGAAATTTTGTAACGGACGGACGGACGGACGGACGCACACACGCACGGACAAGGGTAAAACAGTATACCCCCCTCTTCTTCGAAGCGGGGGTATAATAAGCCCGATTATTTTGTTGCACTGTAAAAACTTCGGCTTCAAACGCATGCTGTTTTGATGTCATTCCAAACGTCCATAATATATAAAAGTAATGATTGAATTAGTGTTTCCATTTCATTTAGTTAAATATAATCTTATACACTTACATACATTAAAAGCGCGTTTTGATCGTACAAAAATGCATTATCGCCAAAAAGACATTCTAGTCATCAAATATGAGTTATAGCGGCATGATATTTAAGATAAACAGTTTAAGTACTTTTATCCCGGAACAGAATCGTAATGTACTGTTCTCTTCAATACTTTTATCATTATGTGTTACAATAAATCTATCAAGTCTCCATTCATACGTGTCACCATTGATGTAATACATTGATAAAAGCGGTTTAGTTTTCTAAAACATATTAATTAGTTTATCAAAATTTGATACGAAAAAGATAAATGTCTTGTGTTATTTTAAATCTTATCACAGTCTTAACATTTCTAATAAATATCTCATGTGCAGAAAGATAACCGGTCATAGATTCAATTATTTTAGGATATAAAAACCTTATAGACTGAATCAGTTCCTGTCCTGTCCTGTCTTTTACGACATCCGTGGGATAGACGTCTGCCAATTGGATCATTAAATATGTCAACTATGTTGAAATATGGTCTTTAAAGTTACATTATTATGGTCGAAGCGAACTAGAATTATACATCTTTGAGCACGGCGTAAGAACTTCTGAAATATTTCTCTTCACAGTACTTATGAAATGTCATATTGACCTTTTAGAAATGTCATATTGACCTTTTTTGTTCGTAAAATGGGATTCAACGTTTCTTAAATACCGGGTCCGGTTCAGTTTTTAACATTTATGGTGTTACTATCTACTGTCTTTTACATATGGTTTGTACAATTATCAAAACTTGTCCCAATGCTTCGGTAAGACGTCATGCATCTGTGCGTCTGTAGAAACTGTAGTTGGTTTCGATTCTCGGAACCGAGTTTCGTGGTCGTTAAGTAATGTCTACGGCCATTCATACTTTAATCGCTTTATCAAGTAAAGCGGTTTTCATTTATGTATCAATGCTTGGTGAAGTCTGTCCTCATACGCTGATTTCTATACCTATATAGGCAAAAAGGACATAAAAGAGATAACCAAAGGAGTAAATTTTGCGCAAATGAGTTAAACTAGGAAATACACATTCCATGCTCCTTCCTATTAATCACAATTGACTTAAGCTTCATGGTAAATTTAATATCGAGCACACCTTGCATTAATGTACAAATGCAAAGTGGTAGCCTGGCTCATTTAGAATGAAACATTTAGTTTAGTCTGTAACTCTTTGGACATTCCTTGTGATTAGACTATTCCACCATTCCTGTATCTTCATTGCATTGCTATGCTCTTTTGGGAAGTCTATATTTCAAACAACGTGTATGCAAACATTAAAAAATCAAACTGACAAGTTGCACATATCAGGTCGGTTTCAGTAGTCACTTGGTAAGATTCAAATTCTGTGACGTCCAACCCTCCAGACTTTATCGTTGCTATAGAAGACCTGATATTTTTAATTAAGACTCATGAACTTCAAATCCCAATCAACATTAGTTTCCCCTAAGTCAATCTACAATGAACAATAAAACGAAAACAACATAATAGTTCACAACAATTTATTCTCAAAAACAATGATCAACACATTATTGTGTTAAGAAACAACAAAGACTATATTCTAAGATTTTGATAGTAAGATCAAGTATCCGGCTTGATGTACACAATGGAAATGAAAAATAAAAAATAATGTTATAGAAATGGCAATGATTAAGTATCCTGTATCTGAAATACTTATACAATTAAAGGTTTATATCATGACAAGGATGTAATACATCAAGTAATGAAGTATATTTCGATATCAAAACATGTTCTAAGATGATTTTCAATCAACAACAAAATGTTTTAAATATATCCATAGTTCGTTTTTTTCTCAACTGTCAAAATATGAATAATTTCACGGAGACTTCGCGTTTTGTCAAACACTCGCGATATTGTGTATTCAATCACCGTGAATTATTCAAACTTTGACAGTTGAGAAAAAATGGACAATACATAAAGCATACTCAACATATTAACTAACTTACTTAGAAAAAATATATATCAAAAACAAAAAGGAACTATGACACATGTTTCAATGGTAAAGTAAGTTACATTAATAAAAATGATTAAGAAGTTCAAAACAACAATTATATCAAAAGTTTGTACAAATAGAATGAATGAGAATGCATCACTAACAAAAAATGTACACATGTCTCAGTGGAATTTAAACAAGAAGTATACAATAGCACATAATGCCAAAACCAAAAAGAAATCTCTAATTATGCATACAACGTAATAAAAAGAAGCACCGAAATAATATAACATTTATCTCCACTGTTCCATTACCATAAGTTTAATACAGAATCAGAATACAGACAATGCTACAGAACAAAGTGAAGTAAATAACATTTAAATATCAATGAGTATCAACATTTTTAAAGGAAATATATTCGTCCAGAAAATAAAGTAATTGTCCTTTCAAAAACAATTTGACAACGATCATTATTATCTTCAATAAATGCTACAATAACATAATTTCGTAATTTATAGACGTTTCGCACATATTAACTAAAATGGACTTCAAAGAAAAGCCCTGTAAGTTTAATGCAAACTTTTCAATGGAATAAAGAGAAGTTATAACAATCAGAACTTCAAATAGTTATTTTCAATTGTTATTATAGCTTTCATATACATGTATTTCAATCATTGTACCCTGTGGTAAATTCACTTAAAATGAGTTTATAAGCACTAACAATTTACCAACAGCTGAACAAGCAAGATATCGTAGCTAACAACACACCTCAAATATATTTTTCAGTTAAGCATTTGTCATCGTGGCTTGTCAATCAACAAATTAAAATTTGAAAAGATTAGTAAATGTATCATACCATAAAGTTCAACTGCTGAAGATAAATTTTCTTTTTCCTTTTCCACAACTGAATCAAATCAACATATTTTATCCAATTCAAGTAAATTTCCTAATTGAATGCACACAGTTTAACATACGTTTCGCTAGTTTCATGAATATAAAAGCGTATAAGAATAATTTATTGCATGTAAGACAACCAAGGTGGTATCAATACTGACAGGCGTACTTAACAACAACAAACTTTATGAGTTGTAACACAATCAAAATGAAATATCTATAAATCAGCAAAAAGCAATCCTCTGGAATTATTTTAACGACCAATATATATTCCACAAACACATTCGTTAAAATCTAAGTGACAAGTTGATCTTCCAATTCAAATGATAAGCATCCCCTGCATGACATAACTTGCGTCAGACACAACCTCGAAATACTAATACAAAATAAAACCTAAATAAGCATGATGCTATGCATCAACATTACACTATCATGCACGAAATGTTTATAGAGAAATAAAGCAGCTTTACAATAACAAATTCATAAATCTGTACATATTTCTCTCAAATGAATTCATAAGAAACGTTCATAAATACCTACAAATTATCAAAGTAATGCAGAATGCATACACGATAACTATTTAAAGCTAGCAGGCTGAATGCTGGTTCACAACATTACAAAACAACTAACTGGTGTACTTCATAAACATATAACTCAATAGCATAATGAGCTTCACTCATTCCCCTATTTTCTCCAATGTTCACAGTCAAATCTTCTTCACAGATTTTTATAAATTTAACGTCTTTGTCTGTTAAAATTGTTGTTTTCCGAGTTGCCATACCGAACATCATTTCTATCATCATACATCCGATCAGTATTGCCTTGTTCACTGAAAGTGTTCATCTGAAAAAGAGAAAATACTTATAATTTAAATTTATAGTCAACTTGAAACAATTTCGGTCTTAAAGAACAGATGAGCATGCAATATGATGAACAATAAAAGCAGATAATGATATGTCAACACAGCAAATGGGTTCTGCAAACAGTATCACTGTTCTGTATATAAAGCTGTTCTTACAAATTATACTTACTGTTTCAACTGATGAAGAGCACAACAAAAAGCATACATGTGTACCCTATTAACATTAAGATATTTTTCTTCAATACATGTACATGTACTTAATATGTGTATTGCCATTCTCAGTCTTGTATTCTGGCGCAGCAACACCAATTAATAGAACACCAGGGAGATAAAAGATCCATGTAGAAAACACAATTACACAGCTTGTTCATGTCTTGATTTTCTTTGGATTGTGGGCCGTTTATTAACACTTCCTATTAGGCTTTGTACTGCAGTTGCTCACCTTAACAGCTTTTCTGAATAGTTTTCCCTACCAGCGCTTACTTACTCTTCCACAAGGAGCTGACTACTTCTCCCTCTACGGAAGAAAATTGATGTTAAACGTGGACTTTCATGTCAAATAATAAGTAGAAAACATCCATACAATGCAAAAACTAAGAAAATAAAAAATTACTTAAGTAAACAAAAATCTTCAACTTTCATGATATTCCGACAAGAACATGTGTGAGCATTTATAATTGAAAGAAGTACCCCCATCTTACCTGAAAACCTTTGTTTTCGTATGGTGCTGGAGATTCCATATTAGACTGAAACATATGAAAAAAAGCTTTGATTTCTAGTCGACAAATTTAGATATCGAAATATTAATTAATTTTCAATTCAGTTTGATCAGTTTGCATTCATAGAAAAATTATGAGACGTCACAATCGAAGTAAACACTAAAGATCAGCTAGAAAAGGGTCAACTATCACGTACTGAAAAGCCAAAAACAGTTTTGATACAAAATCAACTTTTGTCAACTCACAAAAACCCTGTTCTATTACACTATGCATAAAACAAACCAAATAAACATATAAAAAATAAAACATTTAAAGAAAAGACAAAAATCACGAGATCCAAAGTTTACTCACAGCTCTTCTTAATAACGCCTCTATTTCTTCTCTGGATGGATCAGGCTGAAGAGTATTAAAAAATATAATTAATTTAGTGTAATAGCTTCATGACTTAATATATATTCAGCATATACGTACATGCCTATGTTGCCTGTTGTTTATCTAGATAGCTATATATATTTTCTAAAATACTTTCTTTACAATCAATGTAACATATCTATTAAATTACATTTTTCATGTGTAGCATACACAATATTTTAGTAATAATTAAATAGAACATTGATAAAGATTTCATAGGAACTAACACAAAATTTACATTGTGTAACGTCTTAAACTCGCTGAGCACTTTTCTCAAGTTTTAATTGAATCAATTTAAGTCAGTAAAGATTTTTATCTCTTTGAGCACCGTTGGTCGAGATATAAAATAATGCAGCTGCAGAACCAACACATAGCATAATGCTTAAAATACCAATTATCACTTTTAAATTATGAATTAAACATTGCTAAAAATCACAAAAAGGGTATTCCTATTACACACCATATTATCATCCAATCTTTCATTCATGTTGTCCGCCATGTTTCTACGGTAAGTTTCTCTACTTCTATCACTAAAACCAGTTCTTCCACTCTCCACCCCACTGGGTCTATCATTGGCTCTGTCACGATATTGTTGATGCATGGTATCGTTTGACCTGAGGTCACCACCTCTGTTTAAAGCAGGACCCACAAAGTCATTACTAACGCCTCTTCTTGAATCGACATACCTATTCTCTGCCATTCTTATATCATCGAATGAATCTTTTCTATTACTAGAAAATCGATCATCATAATTTTCATTATGTTTGTCAGAATTAAAACCGGTCTTTTTATCCTGGTAGTCCATGTTTCCACGAGGTTCATAGTGTCGACCACTACCCCCACTCTGAAAACCTGTCTTAGCACTATTATCTATAGGTTGTTGTTCCACGTTTCTAGATTCCATAAATTCATCAAAGTCATCAAAATCATCATACGAAGTATCATCGTTTCTGTCTCGATTATACCTGGACTGACTTTCATTCAAGTTCTCGTTTCGATAATTTCTATCACCGGACTTTCTATAAGAAGTTTCAGTTCTATCATAATTACGATCATTTCTGTAATCTCTTTCCCTCCTGTCATTAAAACCACGAGACGGTTCATTCTTATTTTCCCTCCTATCGTTAAAATCCCGAGAAGGTACATTCGTACTTTCTCGCCTATCACTAAAGCCGCGAGAAGGGTCATCTTTAGCATACTTATCAGTAAAATCAGACCTTACACGATCTCTGTCGTCATACTTTTTCACAGGATCATCAGTTCTTCGTCTTATCTGTTCATCGCCACCATATCTTGCACCGTCAGAACGTCTATAATTCTTTTCATCATCTCTCCTTTTGTCATGGATGTCATGGGGTAACCTTGTTTCTAATTCCCGATTACTATTAAAACTTCTATTCTCGTGTTGCTCGCGGTACTTGTCCTTGCTAAATCTTGGCGGTGGACTTCTTGAGGTTTGCCCACGCACTGGGCTTCTTCGTAGAGGTGGAGTTCTCCGTAGTGGCGGGCTTCTACTATGTCTACGCCTTGTTTGTGGACTACGTCTTAATTGTCTAGGTGGAGAATCAAGCTCACGTTGCCTTCTACGTTGAGGACTCCTTGATCTCAGACGCCTTGGAGGAGTTCTTCGATTCCTTACTTCATCTCTTTGCATTCTCCGGTCATTCTCCTCACGAAGAGCGCGATCATTTTGTCTGTTTCTTATATCACCAACTCTTCTATCTACCGTATCCCTTTCTCTGCTAGATTTATCTTCTTTTGAATCTCTTCCACGAGATGATTCTCTGCTAGGAGCTGAAGACACCTTCTCAGTTGGCCTAGTCTTTTTAAACGTATCCAAATCTTTTTCTTCATTACCCCTTTTAATCCCTCTGCTACGATCTTCATTTTCATCAGTATCCCACCTACTTATTCGTCCTTCTGATTTTCTTCTGTCTAACTTTTCTGGAGCCTGTGACAGATTTGAATCAGCTTGACTAGAGACTTTCACACATTCAATAATGGATTTTTCAGTCTCATCTTGAAATTGATTGTTGCCACTTATCTGATACGGAATATTACTGATTGAAGTTGAAACTGTCGCCAATGGAGTAGCCAAAGGAATAGTTACTAAAGGCTGAGAGGCCATGGCTATTGGTGGAGGTCTAGAACAAACATTTTCAATACCAGTAGATCCTTGATTAGCATATGGCGACCATGGCGGCAAGGAGTTTATATTTAGTGGTCTGATCACACCAGCAGTAGAGACATGGCTACTATTAGAAACGTTTGGAACAATCTCTGGTGGTGGATAATTTTGAACAGCAGGAACTTCACTTAATGTAGGAACTTGCGTAGGGGCCTGAACTGGAGGAGGAACAGGACCAGGGTTTGGCATTGGATTAGACTGAAAAACAGCCTGGACAGTAGGAGAAAAATGACTCGGAGGAACACTGGGGACAGGTCCTCTATAAGTTGGGGGAGGTATAGCAGTTGGAACATATTGGCCATAGCTTTGACTCATATCAGGTATTTTGGGTAATCTTGGTACTCCAGTATTAGGATACATAACCGGAGGGGCATATACGTTTGGCATTGTAGTACCAGGAAAATGTGCAGAATTTGTGCTTGGAGGCGGATATGATAAGTTAGGCAGAGGATTCTGATAAGATATGGCTGGTTGAGGAATGACAGAAGCGGTAACATGGGCTGGTAACATAGGTGGTGGGCCTTGGGGGCGTACTCCACTTGGACCTTGAATTAATGGTTGACCAGGTACTTGAGCCAACGGCAAAATACCACTTGGAACAGACAAAGTAGGCGGTGCCATTGTGCTTGTCTGGGGTATACTAATTGCAGGTGTAGGGTTGTTTATGACTGAATTTGCTGTACTAGTTATAGACGCTACCGGTGGTGGCATTGACCTGAAACAGACAAAATCGAAAATTAAACAACTAGAAAAAATACATCACTTCACTCTGTTGTTACACCATAGCAAAACATAAACTCATAAATGAAAGTAAGACATATTCAAAGATAAAACCGCATTACAGTATGCATTTCAATAGAGTACATATGTAGAAATACAACATGCTTAGGTTACAACATCACTAGAAAATGTCCGAGTTAATGAAATACACATGTAGGCAAATGACAACACTGAAGGAGACCAAACATCAAATAGAGTAAACCTGACAAAGGGCGATTTGGTAGGCATATTATGATAAATGATATTTTTATTGATGAAATAAATGAAGATGTAGGGAACTAATTTAGCATATTTGATACCTTTATCTCACATGACTTTAACAGTTATTTTGTAATTTGCAACTAGAATTTTAGTACAGAAAGTATAGTGAAAATCACTGAAGGTCCAATAGCAAGATAGTTTATACCTGACAGACGAATATCAAGATAAGGTATAAACTTGTCATTCGATTGGATTTTAATTATTCTGAATTCAGTATAGCAAAAGTAAAATTAATCTACAGATAAAGAGTATGAACTGTGTGTTTGTTATCAAATAAAAGCAAAATAGCTGTATTGTGCCGAAAGTATAAAATATGACAATGTAATTTGAAACTATTTCACTATTCTATTCTTCTATTGAACTGAAATAGAGTACGACAATAAAAGTTACCCTCCTTGAGAACTTACGTATTTCCAATGTTTATCTGAATAGTTGAGTTGGCTGTTGTAGCTACCACACTAGCTGAATGTGCCTTCACATTTTCTAAAATAGAAAGAAACAAATATTTTTAAATATAATCAATGAACTTTTACAGCAACGCCTGAAAATAATCGCCTGCGTCTTTCCCCAATAAAACTTGGCGACACGGCCAGTAATAAGTTAAGTAATTATTTTTTCAAACAATTGAAGAGGCAAGTTTCACTCAAATACTTACAAAAAGAAAGAAAATACAAATATATGATAAACGTTCAATTGGTTATACTAATCACTTCATTGTTGTTTTCCACCGGTGTCAACATATAAACACATATTGAAGAGTTTAAAACACTTTCACAGTATCTTCAAACACACGGTTAACAGTCACAAAATCACGAAGCTGTAAATCTAATTCACAATTCTTGAGTTTCCAAAATTAATAAGGTCAGTAGATCTAATGAAGTGGACTACAAAAACAGTAATCTCATATCTCCCTGAAAAGCTATGACGTCCAGCCATCATGGGCTATTTTGAAGATTTCTCATTATATTCATAAATCTAAAGCCTTTATGATTCTGACAGTTGATAATTTGCAGGGAACAGAAGTCTACACTCTCTAACATACTATATAGAGAAGCAATATAAATGAGTCCATATTTCATTCATCCCTTAAACAACTTAGATCTAAAGAACTATTCAGTGATTAAATAACGAACATAAAAAATAAACATTTTGACAATAAGACCTGAGACAGCTACTATAAGTAAAGGCTTTCAAGATATGACACATAAAAATGACATCATCAAATACCCTAGCCAATAATGAAGCGTAGTATAAACATTTTAAAGACATTTCTCACATTTTATTTAGCAAGAAAATAAACATGTAAAGCACCCTTAATTCTTTTAACCCTAGTATTCAAAAACAAATAGTCGACCAAATAAACTCTGGCATGGCGTTGCTTTGCCTTACATAGTTCTTTAATCGAATAAGCTTATCAACAAGACGACTCGGAGATACTGCAGAGCAAGGTAATTGGAGTTTGATAAAAAAATAATCATTATTGAACAACACCCATCAGGAATTTATCAAAATAACTGACAATGAATAACATGACACCATTAACTTGTTTTACACATTCCATCTACAATATATCTAACTCGGAAAGATAGGAAGCTCATATGTATATGGAAATATATTCATTTTGTTGCTGTGTACAAACAAAATGATCAAAATAAAAAAGCACTACATAATGTATTGTTGGTTTGATATATTCATACAACTTGTTATCTCCAAAATCAGACTTGTTAATGATTATCACATAAAACTCATCAACACCAGAGATTACAAGTAAATCAAGGACAACTTGTATCAAACAAACTACCTTACAGAATACATAAGATAATTATAAAGAACAGCTTTACTGCCCAGAGACAATATATGAAATCAACGTAAAAATCTTAATACGCATCTAAGTAATTCACAGACACAGAGTCGTCTTACAGCATCTTCATTATAGAAGCAACACATTCCCCTCACAACTCCCTAAAGTTTAGCAACATATTTCTTCCTTACTACGATTATTAAAATATTGTCTATGGAATCAAATCTGGCAAGAAATCCATGTTTTATTAATGCTTCTTGTGCATGTAATTTGATTGACTCAAAAGAAACATTTCTCGAGAGACAAGCAAATACATCATAAAGTTCACAACATAATGATAATGCCAATACAATATACAAAGTATTGTTCGGCAAATTTAACCTGGTACTCTTTCCTTATAATTCTACAATTATAAAGGCAGCCTAATTTTATCATCGTAGCACACACACACATAATATGGCGAATTTTCTTATCTATCATTAATTTTACAAGCAGTTTTGTCACTCCTTATAAATGTTGCTGAATAATTTATATTGCACTTTAATTAAGTTGACACGTATCTGGTCAATATCGTGAGACTATTTATGCATATAACAAAGTTTGATCAAGTCAGTAAACTAACAATTGCTACAAGTCGTAACAGGCAATCATCAGAATTGACACCAAAATGAAAAATGTGAAAATAAAAAGAATACCAACAAAAAACATTTCTTTATAAATTCAGCTTGTGTATACACATTTGAGAGGTGTGGTATCACAAAATCATTAGCCTTTCCATCATAAACTTTGTTTTCTTTTTTTCCATCATAAACAATAAGTGATGAAAAAATATCAACAGAGTACATCTCATGGACAAAAACACTGAACAAGTTTTGCCACATTTTTCAAAAGCAAAAAGTACTATCAAACCTCACAACTTATAACGACCACATCCCAAAAAGGCCATCACAGGCCATCTCATTTCGGAGTCATCTTCTTAGCAGTTTTCATTATAAATTACCCTCACAACACAATATAACTCTATTTCTTCCGATGTATCATAGTCCTGCTGCTTCATGTACCTATTTTAGAAGGCTTTGCTGAACTTCTGGCTTCTTTCAAAGCCTGATGAAAAACAAATCATCCGGAATCTTGAGTTGCACATTTTCCACACTGAACGGATACTTGAAATCATTCCTCTTTTACCTGCGTAACAGTTCACAGCAAAGTGCCTTCTTGTCACTTGTCTTCAAGAAATCACAATTTTCAGATTCTCGATCATTTCTTCCACTTAGAACATTCAATCGAATACACAAGACAACAATGGTTTAACTAACTCTTTCATTTTAAACAGATATTTCTATTTTATGCAGATCAGAATATATTCAAGCGGGTTTTACATGTAAAAAATCATATCTTTCAACATCATGGTGTTTCTGAAATTTCTCTTGCAGAAAATACCAACATTTACAAAAACTGTTTCTTTGTACACATAATCATCAATGATGACTCCAAATAATTACAGGGTCAAGCTAATATGCACTCCTAGAAAAATTTTAATCTTCAAACAAAATATGCAAATGTTGTTGTTGAGATTCTAGTTGTTCATACCCTGGCCCTGAAAAGGTGCAGTTGGACCAACTACATCATGAAGATTGACTATATAGTCCAAGGACAAGTTACATAATGTTTTTTTTAATTTGCCAAAAATAGGCAGACACAGCGGGGAGCCCCCAATCCCTCTGGAATTTCCAAATGTATGTCAATCTCCATTTAGTCAGTTTAGAACGACTTGTGTTTATTGAACTGTTAAAATGCATTGATAAAAATAATACTTCTGCAGAAAATGTACATGTATTGCTTGACCACAAATCTTTCATCACTCAGACATGGGTATTATAACAACAGCCCGTATCAATATCAAATATATCAAAACCCAATAAATAACTCTACGTATGATCTTCAATTTTTGGAGAAAAATAAACTATATATATATTAATATCTGTTTGTTATTCACACAATGAAAGTTATATATAGTACATCAAACAAGTCATAGGTTTATCATTTTTGGTCTTTCATAAGAACTCTGTAACATTAGATAATTCAGACTAACCAGAGCTCCTAGAAAACAAGCGGTAAACCTTAGTTTCTTCATTGTACGATTTGCCTTTTATTTTATCTCAGTTACTAATGATATTTTTTACTCATTGTTTTAGTTTATTATTGGGTTGTCTAAAAATATTATTATTATAAGTTTGTCTATTATGTAGGCTTAGTTTTATAAAATATTCACCATAAACGATTTAATGCCTACGCATGAACAACCAATTCACGCTTTTATTATATTCCATTACATAACAAAGACATGTTTAAGTCATATTGTACAGATAACAATAGAGTTCACAACTGAATATTTTCATTAATTCATTCAGCATCACCGAGATCTATGATTAATATCCTTTATCAACCAATCAGACACAAGACAGTCCCTAGAGTAGTCATCAACAAATATCATCAATTTAATACTCATTATTGTGGATATCTGGAGTATACAGATTATGTCAGGATAAACCTACTCATGTACTATATAAATACTAGCATTGTGTGAATGCCCAAGGGAGATAAATAATGTGTACAGCATAGCAAACTGTCTGGAATGCTCTATCCAAAAGGAATAAAGGGTGAATCTTTGGATTTCAACCAGCTCTTAATCATATCAATTTGACACTATAGACTGTATTTTTACTTCTTACATTAATTTATTTCATCTGAACTCATATTACTAACCTTCATGTAAAAAATGTTTATGGCTGATACCTTAAGTGCACAACCTAAATCATTAAAAGTTTCAAATGTCATTTAGGAACCATATCCACGTGGATATTTTATGACCATCAGTTAAAGACAAAACAGGAGGAAAAGAGGATCAAATTGTCTGATATTAATATGAGATTTTATTTATAAATAAGAACCAAAAGACATAATAAATACAAGTTTGAATTTAAACAAAAACATTAATGAGAATAGACTTTATCTGGAATTCAAATTTATGGGTTTCTACCAGCAGTTCACACAAACAGATCATTACAATTTAAAGGTACTTGTTTACAGATTTGCTTTATTTTTTCTATAATTTCAGAATACCATTCAGTGTCTGTAATTATGTCAACACAAATAATTCTTAATATTTTAAGACAAACTGACCTATATGTTGCAAGAAATATACAATAAAAGTCATAAAAATGCACTAAAAGTGTCTATACCGTGATATACGAGGTAGATATATATACAACATGAAACACCATCATTGTAGTTGTATGTCATTTGCATTAAAATTGTAATTATCAGAACACTACTTCCCTGCTTACAAAAATATTTCAATATAATTTTGATAGTTTTAGAAAAAGTCGATATTTAGTTGAAATTGGTGAATGAGTACATGTACCTTTAAAGTATGAGTACAGAGATTGATAGAATTTATAATGTACAAATGTACATGTAGCATGTGTTATTCAGCAATTACATGTATGTGTAAAACATTGTTTGTACCTCATCAGTGCAGGTGGAAAACCCCGAAATTTTGAGTTCAAGATAGCATCTATTGTTTAAGTGAATATACAATATTGAGAGCTGATGATGTATTATCACTCTTTATCACAGTCATGCTTCACACTTACCTTTCTAAGTTATCACAATCTATTTTTATTCCAAACAATTGATCTTATAACAACATGTCTCGTCGGACGAATGCAGCACTGCTCTTAGTTGATTTTTGTTTCAACATTAACTTTTTTTAATTTTGTTAAAATTGATTTTATTGTGTTTATCTAAATAAAAGTGAGTGTGGTTTGATTTGAAAGTTTAAGAGACATTAGGGCCAAATTGGCATTTGTTGTAATTAAAAGATAAATGGCAAATAGATTGAGCGTGTGTCTCAAGCCTCCTACCTAATTTTGTAAAATACAGTTAGAGCAGTGCAGCATTTACCCAATTATGTATGTAACTGGATTGGACATAACAATTTGACTGTACATGGCATATTAACTTTAGTACACATTAGAATCTCTTGCTTTTCAAGAGTATAACAAGATTTTCTTCTGTCCTAACAATCATGATTTTGAATTCTGGCATTAAACAAACAAATTAATTTAATGAGTTCACCTGCTAGCCTGACTTCCTATACTAGTGCTTAGGCTAAAGAAAATAACTTATTTTACTATATGGTCAGACTAGCTCCAAATTTTGCCTCATACTTTAAACATGATAAATCAGGCTAGTGTTCTGAAAGTTAAGGCCAGGACTGTGAATTTCTAGGCTTAAAAAATGAATTGCTTTCAGGATATATAAGTACTTTGTAAATGGCTTAAACCTTATGATAGTAACAAAAGAAATATTTGTAATAGTTTGTTTTTTATATCAGTTCAAAATTATTTACTTTCCTATCATAAATATCCATTTAAAAATGCCAACTGAATGATCATTTTAGCAAAGTCAATCAAAATATCAACAGCTAATGGCATAATTATTGAGGGGGGCCTCAACCAATAGTAATGTCCAATCCAGATACATGTATAAATTATCGATCCACAATTATCAACCTGGTCAATAAATACATTTAACCATGAAAATAGGTTACTATGGCTCAGCACTCATTAAATATATAAAATACATTTAAAAGTTCACAACATATGGTAATACAGTAAAACTTTGCATTACACAACTATCAATTTTCTTCTAGAAATTGTGATGCTTATATGTATAATGTTGGTTTATGACCATTTTATGTATTATATTAACACCAAAAATGAACAAATTGTGCTTGTCCTTAAATAATGTCATCTTTTCACACACATATGAATCAAGAGCTTTTCAGGCTGAAATTCAGCTCCAATCCCCATACAAAATTCTATTTTCCCATTTCTGTAATAAAATTCTCTGTCCTTGACATTTTGTACTGTTAAATGCATTTTTGGCTTTTTCATAGCATTAAAGAGAAATCTCTTAACTTAATATTGCTTTAACATTTGAACTTTTCAACCAAAATGTCAGTAATATTCCATAGTTATAATAACACAGAGCATGTTTTTTAACATGTAACAAATATAGAAAAGTTATTTTCCGAAAAGTAATATTTCTTTGTTGTTTTTCCTTAAAAAGGGCCTCACCACCTTTATCCTAATGTTTCCCAATTATCAAAGTTTTACTGTATTACATGAATACAACTCACCTTGAACCTTAGCAACAGATCTAAACGCTTCAGTATTAACTTGTAATTCAAGCATGACACATAGATCTACAGGAGAACCTTCAATGGCGACGATTTCTTTAGAGAAAGTCTCAATCAATGTACGGGCTTCAGATTTGTTGGTTTTAAGAACATTTTGTACGGCATCATACTTGTGTCTGTATTCATTCTTTTTCTGAAATTATAGAAAATAAATCTATTACTTTTCAGTAATGGAGGAAATCTGTTTATTATTTTTCAGTAATGCTGGACTTTATTTTGCATAATATGCAAATTGCTGAAGGATGAGAAAGGGTCAACACTCAGAATTTAATCAGCACTTAGCAAAGATTATAGAGACAGCATAAAAACTTTGTGGGGATGGACATGCATGGTTCCACTAAAGTATGGCATTTTACTGCAGGACAGAAATAAATAGATGAACAGAAAGAAAAGACATGCATGTGATAAATCAATTGAAATGGTACAGCTGATAAAACTGCAGTTTGTGTTTCACACAATCAAGAAGACAGTTGGTCCTAAAATAATTTTATGTCCTTAACTAATTATACTAACATGAAAATTTTCAATAACTATTAAACAAAAAGAAGTGTAATGTGGAAACCACATTAAAGATGGATTTAAAAACTTTAACGCAAAAATTACAAAGGAAAATAATCCATAATAAAGGCAGGAAGAGTTGTGGTTACTTTCTAATTCTGTTTATCAAATGTAATGTTATCATTGTATGAAGTTTCGTAAAGATCTTACAATAAATGGTAGAATTTATATAGAAAAAAAAACCCAATTGTAAATGATACCGGATGCCCGACCACCCATCTGCCCGCCCGTGTTTCGCCAAACTATAAGTCAAATTTTTTCATTGAAAAATCTGGCTTAAAATACATAAATTAGTAAACAAACGGCTTTATAATACTTAAGTAAAATATAACATTCAACAAAAGGCAAAGATCCAAGACAAAACTCTGTCAAGTAATATATATAACAGAAAATGACAAAACATACCATGTAGTTTAATCTATGAGTATTAGAAGTCACATGATCTAAAATAGTCTTCCATTGTATCTTGTGTTGACACATAAAACACATATACCATGGCTCTGACTTTGGGTCAGGCTTCTGAAATTCTGTAACCCACTGTGTACCTAGAATGACAAATATAAACTTAAAACAGAAGTAAAAACATGACATGAAAGGGGGCACACAGTCATTTCATGATAATCAAAGTTTCACTGTTAGGACCATCAAACTTGATTGTCTTAATAGCAGGACAAGTCATTCACTTGTGACCTTATAGTTGTAGTTTCATAAGAAAACAAATAGCCTGGATTTTTCTGTTGTGTACCCTTTTCAATGGTCAAAACAATATAAGGGAACAGACCAAGAAATCATTGTTCTTTTAATGCAAAAAAGCTGAATTAAAAGCAAGGACTATAAAACAGGCTAAATTTGAGACTTTGCCATTTTCATATGATAATAATTACAATTATAGTACATGTAAGTTCATTCAAAAATAAGTCAGCAATTACTAGGACGAAGTTCAAAATTTTCAAAATCCTTGGATTATTGACTTTCAAGATGTTTCAATATTTTGAAGAAGTTTTACAATTCTATAAAGAATTATACTCCTAACCATCATGGTAAAAATAAAACTTTTGAATTCCAGACTATTTTTAAAATGTTCAATAATGGATACATTTCAACTTACCAATTACAGGAACTCTTTTAAAACAATCAGAATAAACTGCTATAAACTTTGACCTTCTATTACTTTTAACAATAGACTCATTCTGTATTCTAGACTGTAGATTACCTGAAATAAATACAATTTGAACATAGTTATATGATATGTTTTATTTATTATTTCACTACATTCTTCTGTATATCAGTCAACAATTATGTAAATTGAACTGTTATTTTGCAGCAAAATATTTTTCTCAAGTCTCCCAATATGTCTATGTAACCTGATACAAAACCATGCTTCAAGTTTGAATCAACCTCACAACCTTTCAAGTCATAAGCTGAGACGATACCATGTCCCCATAAAAGCTAGCTTGTGGGCAAGGGTTTATAAATGCAGTTTTTAACCTCTGCTACATACACCCTTCTTAACAAATTTGTCTTCTAAGGAGATTGAAAGTCCACGGGACATTCTGACAGACATATCAATGTTTCTAACCTTGCATCCTTCAGTCAAAATATAACAATAACAAAAAAAACATCTTTTAAAGTACGAATGGCAGAGGCTCTGCCCATAAGTACAGAAAACCAAATTTTCTGACACTGGTAAAAGCCTATGATGATCATAAAATCATGTAGGTAAAATCTTACTATTTTCTTTATTCCAGTCAAATGTCTCCTTGCTTTTACTACCTGTAATAAAAGATCAAAAACATGCGTTTATGAAATAAAGACACACATGAAAGTACAAAAAAATAACATTTAAGGTTGTTTGGGGGTTTTTTGTCACTTAATTTGTAAGAAAAGTCCAAAGAGGTAAAACATGACTTTTAGGTATCAAGATCTTCTGGGTATGAACCTCACTGGGGGCACTGATAATTTCCTTGAGCAAGAAATTTACCTATAGTTGTTCCACTCCACCCAGGTGTAAATAAGTATGATGAGGGTTACCTGTTTGAAGGTGATTTTAATGACCAGGGTTTATTATAAAAAATTGTAAAGCAGACTTTAAACCACATTTTTAGTTTTTTATTTCAACTTTTTAGTTCAAGACCCAGAGCTGGTTCTCAAGCTTATATCACTGGACCTATCATTAGACCTAGCTTACATTTACCTGAAGAGTTTTCCTTTTACCAATAATTGCATACTTTTTCTATAAAACATAATAAATTACACTTGAGTTTGTGAAAATGAAAAGCAATGGCTGAGCCAGGAATATAATCTGATTCCCCTGATTCAAAGTCACAACACAACACCACAACTTAAGGCAAATCAAATAAGCACTTACTTTTCTCTTGTTCAATTTCCAGAACATTTACAGGTTTCACATTGGTTTGTTGATCAGGTGGTTTGATACCAAATTTTATAGATGGCACTGTAGATTGTTGTTCTATTTCTGGTGTTTCCATGGTTACAACAGTATCAGATTGTTGTTCTGTGTATTCAGTACTCTCATCCTCTGGCTGTTGTGTCGTGATGTCATCAATTTTGTCTATAAAAACAGGATTTAATCATTATGGATTATTTACTACACTAGCCTGACTCTCTCATTTCTTATTGCCAACAACTTGATCAAATTTTCTTTTCATTTCGAGACAAACCCTACATTATAATTGGTATGTGTGTAAATAAATACCATACCACTACTGATACAAGTAATTCTTGGACTGCTTTTAAGCAAAAAGAAATCAGTCATGGCCTAAACTCATTAGCCCGAAGCCTAAAACTGGTGAAAATTCATTAGGGCTGGTGAAAATTACTGAATCATTATGTGGGACAGTGGGACAGCTGATAATTTTGCTCAATAGAATAAAACATACAAGTAATAAATCAGGCTAGTGATTGTGAAAATTTAAGATGATAGCCAAGACATAGACAAAACAAAGTCATCACTTCTTGTGAAGCATATCTTACCACTAACACATAAAATAAATGAATTTATAGGGATTTTTATGCATGAAAGGATTGTTTTATTTTATTCAACTGTCAGTGGTGCATACATTAATCCCACTGCCATACATAAATACAACCTCCTATATTAATTGATCTTTATTACTGATTTTTTTTATTGCGTGTAACACCCTGTCAACACAACTTAGATCATTTTAAGGCATCCAGCGCACCTAACCTAGCTTTCCTAGACCCTTGTCTTTTACCAGTACTCACCTACCCTTCCACAAGGCCAGAAACTTCTCCACACATCTTTTAATGGAGAAAAATTGACATTATTGTCAAATTTTTATGGAAGGGTATAACCTCCCTGGTCAGGAATCGAACCTGTACCCCCTTCAGGACACGAGATTCCAAAACCTGGTGGCTACCAACTGCACCATCGACCTGGGTTCCTTGATTACTGAAGAACCACAGACAGTTTAATAAAACTGAACAATCAAGGTCAACAGTTGAACTATATACCAACCATTCTTGTCTCTCCACATTCTATCATTCTTGGCTACTTTAACTTTAATCTGTCCTGGACCATTGGCAGCAGACAGTTCTTTGATCTTCTCAGCCAATAGTTCATTTTTATGTATTCTAGCATTGTATACTTGATCATATAATTCCTCATGATATGTTTTCTGTAATCATATAAAACAATAGGTAAACTTTATAATAACTTAGTGAAAGAAGTCTTTACACTTATCTTTTACAGCACAGGACATTCCATGGAGATAATACAACAAATTGTTTATTTTTGAAGATTAAATTTTATTTTACAGAAGAAATTTAAGGTTCTATTAGTATTGAGACCATATCTTACAGTCTTCATTAGGGTTGTGATAATTGATCAGTTGGTACCACCTCTATGAAAGTGGGTAAAATGCCTGAGGTAAAAATGCCATGTACAAAAATGTCATTAGTAAAATTCGCATACTAGGTAAAAATGCTCTAACCAAAATGGTAAAAATGCCATAGGTAAACATGCCACGTGACATCCTAAGTGGTAAAATTGCCAGAGGTACATGTTTACTAAGAATATCAGAGATAAAGATGCCATGAACAAAAATGTTAGAAGTAAAAATGTCAGAGGTCAAAATGCCATATCATAAGTAGTAAAAATGCCCGAGGTATAAATGCCACAGGTATAAATGCCACATCCTAAGTGTTTAAATTGCCAAAGCAGGGCTTTTTTTCCAGAAATTGGGAAGATGCCTTAGCCTTCCATTTTGGGAAATTTAAGCACGAATTTTGGACAAATTGGGAAAAAGTGGATAAACATTAAAACAACAAAAAGAAACACTATTAAGCATTTATTGTTGCAGTGTTACATTTCATTAAAAAGAAAGAAGAACTAGCCAACAATTAGAGTCAAAGTTAGAGATTAAACCATGCACTTTATTTTGGGAAATTCGTCCTCTGAATTGGGAATTTTTTCCTCAGGATTGGAAATTTTATGCACTTTTTTGGATTGGGAAGCCACCTTTTATCGGCCTCTGTTAAAGAAGGAAAAAAAGCACTGCAAAGGTACATGTCAGAATGTCAAAAGTAAAGAAACCATACTTACTAAATAATTAAATCTATGTCTTTTACCAACAATATGGTTTAATATAGTATTAGATGAACACATTACATTACACATAGTACAACTAAACTTGGAATCTTTCTCTTGTGTGGGATGTACAAACTCTTTAACAAAACTTAGACCTACAAATATAAGAAAACATACAGCATGTTGTAAATAGTTATCAAAGAATGGTAAATCTGTTGGTTTTTAGACAATATCTATTAACCTTTTTTCAGCATTTCTTTACAGCAACCAATACTAAGAAGCTTTAATAGATTTTTTTTGTTTGCAAGAACTCACTTGGTTGGTCACTGCCTTAAATCAAAGACCCAAAGTTATGGCTTGGGTAAGATTTACTTGGTCGTCTGATAATCACTTATTTAATACAGTCAGGTTAGATGGTAATTTTGCTTATAACTATGAAATTATTATTCATTAGACTACTGCTTGAGACAAATTAAGGCAATGACTGTTGATTTTTTTTATAAACTGGGTTTAACCCTGTGTCGACACAATTTAGATTCTTTTACTACAGCAAGCACACCTAACAAAGTTTTTCTGGACCCTTGTCATTAACCAGTACTAACCAACTCATTACACGGCCAGAAACTTCTCCATACACCGTATTAATTGCGGAAAAGTGTCATTATTGTAAAAATTTTATGGAAGGGTATAACTGCCCTGGATAGTATAGGAACTTGTACCCCCTCCAGGACACAATATTTGAAATCTCTGGACACTACCAACTCTGCTACAGATCCAGGTTACTGTCGGATATAGTCAGACATACCTATAAGTGTAGTATCAGGTAGGTATCCTGAATCTACAGCATCATTATATAAAATATCAAACTGTGATTGATAAACTATTTCATCATTATCTGGTACATCCTCTGTTGTTTTCTTCCTCTTAGATGGTGGGGCTGTAATATAAACAACATGTAATCTAATTTCTCAGGCTAACACCAAGCCACAACAGGTTTGACATAATCTAAGTAGCAAATGCAATGGAAATATCTACTTTAATAAAGCAGCACATTACTTCATTGGTAAATTCAGATTAACTTATAATAGTAACATGCTCCATTATGTTTTATTTTTCTAAAGTATCTGAGAATTGGTACCATCCAATGTAAGAGATTTGTAGGCTCACTTCAACCCCTTAACATGTGTCAGTCTTAAAGTAGATGATCAGCTGTATTCAGTTTATGGACCAGCCTTAACCATCAAGTATTAAGCTCAACAATTTGCTCATCAATTTATTGTTTTCTTCAATTGAGTTTAACACCGTGTCAACACAGATTATGGTCATTTTACAGCAGTCTGCTTATATAACCAAATTTTCCAGGAACTTTGTCTAAAACAAGTGTTCACCTTCCTACAGTCTCCATAAACCTTACTAATGAAGAAGATAAGCCCCTACAGCCTACCTGTCTAAAATATCTCAATAAGGCATATGTCGACTTAGGACTATTGATTATCTCATTCAAATATCAAAAGTTATAATTATGACTATTTTTTGACAGTCCCAACAAAGTCAAGATACTGAGAAATAACTGTATACAAATACATAACTTTATTTTAAGCTGAGACAGAAAACACTCAAAAGAAACAAGTTAAAACTACAAGCCTTACCTTTAACAAGTATAGGATCTTTATATACAATTTTTCCATCATGATCTTGAGGGTTTAACATCATCATTACTCGTACAGAACCACGCCCTATCTTATCTTCTACAACACAAGCCTCATAATTAGCTCTCTCAACTTGTTGTTTCTTTACTACTATCATATTGATAAGATCATAGATTTCAGTATCATATTGTTTCTGAAAAAAATACACAATAGACTACACATGAATCTGGAATTCAAGTATTTGAAGTTTTCCCAGCAGTACAAACAAACTCTCACTGTTCCAATCTAAATATGTGTACAAAGAACAATAGAGTATAGTCTGTGTTTCGTGTTTTTCAACAATAATTTGAAATGACTTTGTACAGCCTGTGCACCTATGAACTTTCTGTGGGAACATTACTACTACTATTTTTGCTGTTATTGTTAAATTTTATTCAACTGTCAGTGGTGCATATACAATGTATTAACCATATTTTTTAAAAAAAATCTTCAAACATGGTATTAATTTTGTGAAGCATATATTTTTCAGCAAAAATAGGTAAAATCTTGTGGAAAACTTCATCTATTTCAGTTCCAGGTTTAATCTATTCTTGAAAAAAGACAACTTAAATACAGGTAGAGAAATACTTACAAAGTAGTTAAGTTTATGTGGAAATCCAAGTATATGTCTAACAATAACATTATGTGAACCTTTATTATTACATAGTTTACAAACATATCTAGGAGGTATAGTAGCAGAGTAACTTCGTATCTCATATATATGATCTAATCCTGAAAATATAACAGAAGTTTAAAGTAGGAATCTACATCGGTATACAATATACATTTGTATATCAAATATAGGTATTGTATGATTCTTATAATTATATATATTTGGGGGATGGAACTTTTTCATATCCAACAAAGTCACAGATGATCATACAAAAAAAATTCATCACTTGCAAAGCTGTGGACAAATATCACACCATTATAACATTCTATTATGCAAACTTCTTACACCAGTTATGTCTTACTTAGTTCTTTTCATGGAGAAAGAATTTTTCATGAGTACATTTCGTTTATCAGGAACTACTTATCAGTATCTAAAACATAGATCAATTCTGGGAATTCTAAGTCAGATCATCATTAATTACCAATTAAGGGTAGTAAAAAATTATTCAAGGAGACACAAGTCCAATTGTAACCCAGGGCTGTAAGTTGTAATGAAAAAAAGAATTGAACATTCGATAAATGTTTTCAGATTTGGACCTGAGGATTTTGTTGTAGGCAACTTCTATGAAAAGAACTATGTTAATATTACCTAACATGGGTTCATCTGCATACTGATCAAATTCAGCATATAACAAACATTCAACTTGTTCTTTATTTGTATCAGAACTAACTTCAGTGTCCATTACAACATCTTGTGTTGATTCAGGCACTTTTTTCTCACTGTCTTCAACAACTGTAAAATAAAAGACCACTCACACAATATATTCTAGAGGTTTGGTCATACACAAGATCAAATCACTAAAAATTATTTAAAGGGGAAAGAGTCTTTCTAAATAATGATTACAGAAAGCACTGCCCAACCAATGAATATTTCCAGCAAGGGTATTCTGAAAACAAGATATAGTTCTGAAAATAATTTTTTAATCTTCTGTCAAATATTTTCTAATTTCCAAGGTGGTGAGGACAAATTCACGAAAACTCACCTCCAGTTGAATATATATAGTAACAAAAAGTATAGTAATGGATTTTGCCAACTTTCATTATTACAAGGAAAATATGAGTACAAAGAACAATAGGATTTAATCCATGTTTCATGCTCTTTAGCAATAACGTGTAACAAATTTTGTTAGAACTGCCTATGCAGAGATGAAAAAAAATGGGAGTTCCAAATAGGTCTATTCTCACCATTATTGTGTTGACTATCACCAGCAGTGTCATGTTGTGGTGTTTCTACAACTTCAGTCGAATCCTTTCTTTCTTCCCTACTAGGTTCAGATCTAAAGACAGAAAAATAAACAATTAAGACATTACACTAATCTTCCTTCATACATGAACACTTTTTTATGTATTATCATTACACAAGTTTAAAATTCTAAATTTATGAACACATTAAAACCCAAATACAATCTGTTGTCTTCCCTATGACTTGGGAGTCAACAAAAATTTACCTGTCCTAGCATAATGCTCCAATATTATTTCATATTTTAAAGAATATTTAAGTAAGACATAACTGCCAGCAAATGGAAGTTGAAATGAACATAATCCATACTTGCAAACCAACATAGTGGTGTGAGTTCCAGATTGTATTCAGATCTGAATTTTAGCTATGACAATAAAAATCTCAACGAAAGAGAGATTTAGAGACAAAATCTACACTGGTTATTCATCAGAATAAGAGACCTATCACTTGATTTTACTACAATTATCCACTTCAGCAGTAAAAATCATGGAGCATTTAATACCAGTAGTCAGTTTTTCAACAAGATTGAAATTTTGGTATAACATTTAACATTAAATAAAACACCTTTCATCTTCAGATCTATCTTGACTTCTCTTTCTACTAGAGTTTTCTCCCCTGACATCTTTACTATCTTTATCTCCACTTCTACTACCTGAAGAGTCTCTCTCATTGCTATGTTTTCTAGTACGATCACGACTTGATCTCTGTTCATGTTCTCTACTTGTACGTCTTTGTCTATCTCTCTCTTGACCTGACCCCGAGTCACGACCCCTACTTGACTTGTGTTCAGTGTCCCTACTTGATCGTCTTCCACTGTCCCTTTCCCTGCTGGACCTCCTTCTACCCCTCACTGGTGAGAACCCTACGAATAATTTAAAATCATATGTTTTAAAATGTATAAAACTTTTTGTCTCACATTGTAGATACATGTAATCAAATTATCAGAGTTCTGTAAAAAACAAGTAAATCTGTGAGCTAATGCTCACTAGTAATACCCCGCAAAAATCTAAAATCCTGCGACAAACAGGAAGTAGATGAGCAAGGAGCATGAAATCGCTTTACACCACATGGGACTATGGGATGAAGCAATATGCAAAGTATTAGGCTGCTGCATGTTATAGTTGCTGAGAAATCTGTGACGGAAATTTTGTAACGGACGGACGGACAAGGGTAAAACAGTATACCCCCCTCTTCTTCAAAGCGGGGGTATAAAAAATAAAGTACAGAATGCCTATTTAGATGTCTCTCAATAGATGATATCAGGAACTCAAAATACTGAAAATAGTGGGTCTTTACACCTGCACTGAAATGATTCAAACGTTTTTATCCAATATTGCAGAAAATCATGAGACTCAAAGTTAATCCTGTTGTAATATGCACTTTGTACAAATACTATTCATTGTAACCTCAAAATTCTGTTTGTACATCAATAAATAATTCCAGTTAAAGTCTATTTATTCATTTTAAAAAAATCCTACCATTGACATTTTACCAACAGAAAATATAAACTATGAATATAAAAATACTTGAATTAAAAATGGCCAAAATGCAATCACCAGTACACAATTTTACGTACATTTGTGTTATAGCAAAGGGAAAAGATATACTTTTTTGTGAGCAGAGTGGAGCTGAATTTCAACCCCAAAATGGCATGAAAAATCTCTAAGTTAATTCAAACTAACCTCTAGGTTTCTTTGTAGTTATAAGTACAGACTCTAAATATTCACTTTTCTCATTTTTATTTGTTGTATAAACTCTAAATAGATAATCTGTACCTTCTTGTAAACTGAAAATAACCAATTTAATCTTGTTAGATAAAATTATTATGAATATAATAATGCCGTCAAAATCTCAAAATATTGAAAACTTAATTAGTCTCATTTTTATGACCACTTCATTAATGGTCAGATGGATGATAAACATATTGAAAATTGAGGATGATAAAGTTTTGTAATATAATTTAATACACATGACAGTACATGACACCAAAATAATTTTTTATTTAATAAAAATTGTTCCTGCTTATCAAGTATCTTCCCTTTGACTGCCTAATACCTACTTTACCTACAATCACTTTTCATTTTTAGAAAACCTACCATAATATACTGCCATGGAGGGGGTTGGCTGCAGCCCTAAGGAATCAAGAAGTCAAAGTAACATGGATGAAGTTGAAAGTTTAAAAAATACTGAAACAATACTTTCAAAATGCTTAAAATTGACAGAATTCATATAAATTACAAAGAGTAATTTATTCTCAAAATACTGAAGTCAGAATTAATACTGAAAACTTTCACCTATGAAGTAAGTCAAGACTCAGTTACTTACCCATTTACTTCATATTCATGTCTAGATGTAGAACCCACTCTCACCCATCTTATTTCTCTAGCATTTCTATATTCTATAACATATTTATCTATAAGTCTTTCTTCATCGTCATGACGTTTTCTCCATTGTATTGTAACTTTTGTATCATACACAGATCTTGTTTCCAATGGACCAAGAGGCTTAGGTGGTATCACTGGATTAAATCATTAAATGAAAGTATCAATATCAATAAAAGCGAATATCTGTTAGTCCTAGAAAATCTGTTGAATAAACAGGATTCTGAGTAAATCATATTTGGCAAATAAAAAGGGCATAATGGCGGTACATGTAGCAAACAGGCACTTTTTGCAATCAGTGTATAAAGTTCTAGGGTCGTTAACTCGAGCTGAAATGCTTATTACCAGTACTTACAAGCCTTTTCTCAAGGGTGACAACTTCTCCATACACCTTATTAATGGAGGAAATGGACACATATTGTCAAGGCATCACTAGTCTGGATAAGATTCAACCAGCAATCCCTTAGGTACACTAGATTCAAAATCTTGAGTGTAATCTACTGCACCCATGTTTTCTATGTAGCAAAAATCAAACTAAATCAGTTATCATATACAGACACTTTAATTTCACACACTGCAGTGAAAAGCAGTAAGGTGTAAAGGCAGTTTTCGATAAGTCACTTTCCTAACTTCAAATAACACACCGTAGCTATTTGTTAAGTAGTGTAGTAGTTAAACAGTAACCAACCAGACAGTACATACCTTGTATTTTACCATCATCCCTATTCCTGTATGATGTAGGAGATTCTGATCTATCTTTATTTAAAGATTGTGTATCATCGGTATAAGAACCACCTGTAATATATTCATAAACTAGTCAATGGCTCAGTGCAAAAAAATCAGTCCACCTACATGTGAATAAAGAATAGTAGAGACTATTTTTGCTGACTCATCATCATTATAACATCATTGATTTATTGCCTTACCTGGGTAACTTAATACTGCATTTTAACAATTATATTTAAGTCTAAGCCCCCAACTTTGTAGCAAATTATTTGGAATTGCCCTTACTTATAAATAAGTCTTCAAAATTAATATAAGTCTTTTTGAGCATATGACTATCTAGAATTTGCAGTCAAAATTTTAAATTATGACTCTCTAAATAAAAAGGGTTAATGATTCAGTCACATTCATTCTAGAGCTACAGAACAATATATATTTGACCATCATTAGTAACCCCATAGACATAACTGAAATTTTTATTAATAGTGAATCAATACATTAGTTTCCAAATAAATAAAAAATACTGCAACTAAAAACTTAATCAAGAAGAGCTAATCTGACTAATGACTAAATATGATAGCCTCAGTAGTCTAAAAAGTTGATACATGCTTCAAGTTCATGAAAAAAGCCTGTCAACCAGGGCAAGAAACTAATATTTAAATAAGGTTGCCCAAAAGAACAGCCAGCAATATTAAAAACTTGCCTGAACCATATCTTAAATAGAAGTAACATGTTGCCCCAACCCAAATATAGGTTGTCAGGGGCAATAGAATGACCTTTAATGTAGGTCCTTGTTGACAAGTACACATATAAATAAGGAACACAATTTACCTGATTGAAGAACAGGTGCTTTCAGAGGGTTACCACTGCTGTCTGTATTAAATCTACTAGGTCTGGTACCCATTTGAAATACTGAAATAAAACACAAATTTAATTACATGCAGAGATTAAATTATCTGGTTATCAAAATTAATAGTCTTGTGGCAGAAGTCTTGTGGCAGGCATGGCCAAGTGGTTTGACTGGTAATCATTGGATTGCCAGCTCTGCCTTGATTTGAATCCAATCCAAAACCTACCCCTATGTTTCCTTGAGCAAGAAACTATATCCTTACTCAGAGCTCAAATTTAAGCTCGCATACTCACAAAATGCAAGTGGATTTTGAAAATTGCGAGTAACTTGTATTCTAACTCACAAATTATTGCAAGTTAAAATCGGCAAAAAATATAACCATCTTAACTAAAGAAGCTCAAGCTAGCATTGAAACGGTCACATAGATTGCAAGTACCAGCTTAGGATTCACCATAAAAGCATGTTTGATATTCTTTGACTATTCCACAATAATGCCCTCGTTCTATCCGTAGCAATAATTTCATGACCAAGCTCCACGAAAGTATGCCCCTACAGGGAATCAAACCCATGATCTCTCAATCAGTAGACTTGCGTGCTACCAACTGAGCTAGCCGGCATTTTATTATCAATTGTAATCCTGAACTTTTACTGCAGCAGATACAAAGATACTTACACTCCTGAGCTTTCTTTTGTAGTGTCTGAAATATAAATTAATTACATTATAAACTCAATAATTCATAACAAGAAATGTAATGTGGAAACCACATTAAAGCCAGATTTAAAAACTTTAACGCAAACATTACAAAGGGAAATAATCCATAATAAAGCCAGGTAGAGTTGTGGTTACTTTCTAATTCTGTTCATGACATGGTATGTTATCATTGTATGAAGTTTCATAAAGATCTGACAATAAATGGCAGAGATATATGCTAAATTGAAAACTTTAACGCAATTGTTAACAACACCAGATGCCCGCCCAACCGCCCACCCATGTTTTTCCAAACTGTTAGCCAATTTTTTTCATTTAAAAATTTGGCTAATACAATTGAAATATGACACAGTCTACAGAGCATTATATGACTGAGGTATTTGTATAACATGATTAAATAGTTATTACAAAAAATGTATTCAAAGCAAAATGACAGGGAGCTACATCATGTTCCTTTTCTCTCCTCTGCCCCTTTTGCTCCTTCCTATGCAGAAATAACAAGTAAATCTGTGAGCTAATGCTCACTAGTGATACCCCCGCCAAAATCTAAAAATATGCGACAAACAGGAAGTAGATGAGCAAGGAGCATGAAATCGCTTTACACCATATGGGACTATGGGATGAAGCAATATGCAAAGTATTAGGCTGCTGCATGATATAGTTGCTGAGAAAACTGCGACGGAAATTTTGTAACGGACGGACGGACAGATGGACGGACGCACGGACAAGGGTAAAACAGTATACCCCCCTCTTCTTCGAAGCGGGGGTATAATTACTCTGAAATATAAACCTCGGAGGAGTATTAGACATAGCTTATAAGCATTTTACGACATTCATCATCATAAACAGTGCTTTGTATGTGTAAATGGAAGTATTAACAGCAACATTAGTCAGTAATTCTAGAAAATTGGCAGACTTTCAGCTCTAATGAGAACTACATGTATGGGTAACCATGATCATCTTAACCTTTGACTTTTATAGACAATAAATTTGTCATTAAATATGTCATTTCAGCCTTTGACTTATTTTAACATTATTATTTCTACTCTAACGGCAACAACTGATTTCTTAAGATTTTTTAATGGTTTTTAAACTGTCCGTCAAGTTTTGATCAGGTTAATTATCTCACCTAACAAGTTTTCTTGAACAATTTTTCAAAATAAGTTTTTTTTACCCTTCTAGTAAGTGACAAAATTGTATCCCTTTACAGGGGAAATTGAAAATAAACATCCCATTTGTATGGCACAGTATATCCAATTATCCTGCTATGGCCGAGAGTGTTTTCAACCTAGCAAAAATTTATAACAACAGAAAACTAAATACAATCATATAAGTCCACATGCTAATGTAGAGTTAATTTAACAGAGTGATAATAGGAACTTACCAATACATGAAGGTCACTTTTTAAATGTGTGTCAAAAGTTAACTGGTCTGCACAAGTAATACCACAATCCTGTAAAAATGATACAGAAAATCAAACAGTAAATTCTGAGGTTGAAAGTTAAAAAAGTTAAAAAATATAAAAACCTTGAATTTAGCAATTCTAATAGCTTTAACGAGGCAAAAGAGCTGAACCCTTTCTCAGGCCCTAGAAATCCTCAACTTCAGCACAAGCTCTGAACATGTTCATCCATGAAGTTATAACATCATTGTAGGGTCACAAATCAATTCTTATACGGATCAACATAATTAGTTTCTTCACACATAAATATTCTTAAATGGGTCAACATTTCAAATGGCAGCCTCCAGCTACAGATTATAAATGTTTTACTGAATGATTCAGAGTTCCAAATTTCAGATGATTCTAAATTCAATTAACAGCGGTGATGTCACATAAGTCATTGTCAAACAATAAAATCTTGAAACTAATCATAACCATTAGGCAGATACGCCAAACTGATAATTTTTGCATGCAATATTCATGGAACTTAGAATTTGTAATAGCCATAAGTGGGAATTCAACAAAAATTTGATAAGACACAAGGTGCGATGTAATGGTAAAGTTTTTCGGACCAATGTCAATTTAATCTACAAGGACCGGCAGACTGACACCATTGGCACAGTCTGTCCTGAGTTAAACATTCAACAACACTAACCTTGCAATATAATCCAGGTGGTGCTATGGGTACCATGGATACAGGAATACTGGCTGGTATAGAAACAGGAGGAGGTACACCTCTAAATGTTCCAGTAGTTATCTGTTGATCAGAGTCTGGTATATGACTCACAATACCTGTAATATAATAGTGAGAGCTTGTTAGGGAACATGATATCACAAGGCTTTTATATTCACAAAAAACAAGACCAAAATGTTACAATTAAAAGAAGAATATTTCTTGCCAAAAACGTCTAACTTTATGTAATTGCTACCAATCAATGTCTGCCTTCTGTTTATGTCAGGGACAGTAAAACATGTGCTTGAGCAAGTTTCTTGATCCGGCTAGCAGATAATAATGCCCTTTGCAATTGAACAAAATCAGGCTCAAATTCAACCTCTTACAGATACTGCTATAGATAGTTGTGATTTAGAATCTGTGTTCCTACTATGGCTCTTAATGCTAGTTAGTAAGTAATCAGTTGCTTACTGAGAGTAGGAGTGACCTGTCAAAGGCAGATATACCAATGATAACTAGATGATTGATGCAATCTGATTAAAACCCGATCCAAAATTTTTCGCTCGCCTACTCGCTAATTTAGATCTTGCCTTTTCCAAACGAAGGTCACGTTCAGGTGACCTATTCTCATCTTAATATTCATGACGAAATTGTTATGATGCGTAACTTGTTTACATCGTCTACGTCACGCAATTTGAAATGAGCCGCCCAATCGCAGACTGTAAATAATACCGCTGTTAAATTAGCATGCAAACCTTGGTCTATAAATAGAAATTACAAAATCAAAATGTTATTAATAGTGTTTTCGTCTAGATGAAAGCTACGCATTGATTGGTCGACACAAAGTTCATCTCGATGTGACCTTCCACAGAGACAGTAGAGATCCTGTGCGACAACGCTCTACAGGATATCTGTTTACAGAGATTGTAGATGATGATACTAGATGTTCTTTTATAGCTTCAATGATTATAGAGTGAATAAAAGAGAAGAAAACCAAAACAATTATAAAACACAATATTGGAATTACCTAAAGATGTTTTACCATCCATTAAGGATGAGCTGTTGTCCAATGTTTTCCTGTTTCCATATTGAAATGGAACATTGGTAGTAGATAAATTTGGTGAGTTTCTTTTATAACCACCATCATCAACATTTTTAGACAAGTTAAATCTTGTATCATCAACAATATCATTCTTCTTCAGAGCAGTGGGAACATATTCCATCTCACAGTCAGTATTTTTCAGCCCCGGAGGTTCATAACTTTCCCCGAATAAATATTGTTCATACGGTTCATTTCTTTTGTCTGAGGTTGTGGAAGGGCCTGTAGCAATGTGATCTTTTCTATTTGATGATCCAGAAAAATAGTTAGATTGTCTTTTATCAATATTATTATCTCTTAAGTTACCATCATTTGTCCTATACACATTATCAGTCATATCTTTACTGCTAGAATATTTTGTACCGTAGTACTCCTTAGTGTTAGACATGTTGGACCCACCAGTACCCAAACCCAAACCCATTTGTTCTGAATTCCCAGCAGATTGGTTGGTTTGGTATGAAGACGTGTAACCGCCATAACCCTGCTCTGATGTAGCATGACCATATTCATAGACATTTTTAGGATTAACACTAGAATTATCTCTGAGCTGGTTCCCATGTGAATTAGAATTATCATTAGAACTTCCATACTGGTTCCAGGTTTTCTGGGAGGTAGGGGCTCCATATTGGTCAGAATAATTATTATCTTTATCAGAGTTGCCATTGTCCACTTCATATTCATAATCATTGTAACTTCCTCCAGAGTTTGTGCTTTCTGGACGCGAATATTCATCCCCGTCATAGCTCTGTTCCTGCTCATTATAATAAGTCTCTGTTGCCCCATACTGATTTTTTCTTCCAATAAATTTGTCTCTCTGATCAACTGAACCATATATTTTATCAGACATTTCATCTCTTTGTGATTTATCACCATAGTAATACCTATCAAAGTCACTTTTATACGGCTCTTTGTTACCATTTCTGTTATCTCTACGTTGATTGGAGGAGGAGTTTCTATAGCGATCAATTTCCTCCAATGCTTTTTCACGACTGAAATTACTTGATCTTTTCATGGCTTCATCATCATCATAAGCCACTAAACTTTTAGGCACTCCAACAATTTGAGATTTACCTTGAATGTTTATCATATTTCCTCTATATCCTGAACTGTTTGTAACACTATTGCCCGGGTTAGCAAAACCTGTTTTTGATTTTGGCATACCTAAAGGTACTTTGAAACCTGAATCTGGTGGAGTATTCTTTTGATCAGATTTAGGAGGATTCCAAATTCCTCTTTGAATGTTTTCAATTACAGATTTAGCATTTTGGAATGCCTGCTGCTGTGAAGGACTGGGTGTTTCAGAAGATGACAATCTATTGCCAATATTGGTTGCCTGCTGAATGTTGGGTCTTTCAGGAGGCATTGTGGTTTTGTTGTTTTCTGATGGAGATTTCAAAATTCCCTTATTTACTTTTGATATTAGTCCAAATATTGACGAGCTGCTTGGAGGAGTTGCAGCAGGATGCGAAGCCGGCTCATATCCTGGATCAAACCCAAAACCTGGTATTGATTGATTAGTATTTTCCATAATGATAAATCTGTTTTTTTACTTCATGGAGCTGGTAGTTGACATCTCCTACATTGCAAGGCTAAAAATATATAAAAGTATCCAATCAAATACACTGTAGACGCATAATTTTTATATTGAGACTTAAATGTATAAAAATATAGATCATTCATCAGTTACTTGATTTTAAAAGATTGTTAAGACTTTACATAGGGGTCCACCTAGATTTGGATGCCAATGTCTATACAGATATGAATGTTTAAAAATTATGTGAAGTCATTAATCTTGATACTCTGAAGTATAACTTATTTGAAATGATGTGTCTAAATAAATCTGTACTGGCTCGTGTCTATTTATGCATTTGAACAGGTTCTCAAGTACTACATTTATTTAATTTTGTCGTACAGATTTGTCCAATACACTTAACCTGAACTACTAGGATCTGTTCCATCAAACACTTCACAGCAGGTCATATTTATAAAGACAAGGGGAACAAATGTGGGTAGACTTTAGCCTTAAAGTAAGATTCACCTTTAGCTATCAATTTAGGCATTAGTAATTTTGGCAGTGGCTTAAGAGTTACGGTACCGTAACTTTAGACCCAGGGTCTAGAGTTAAGGAAGTTCCCCAACTGTAGACAACTCTTGCAAGGCTAGGCTTACAGAAGTCAAATAACATTCGTATGTTTCTACTTTTAAACATCGGAAAACTTGTTTATATTCAATATTACTCGAAATAAACAAATATTTATCGACGTGACTTATCCTATTGTTATACACAGCATGTTCAGTGACTTTTTTTAGAGTGGGTATTGTACCCACCAATGTTGAAAAATGTGGGTATGAGGAAATAAAAGTGGGTACACCAGTTTAAATAGTTTATTTTGACATAAGTGCAGGACAGATTGCATTTTACTGGTGCGAGTTTGTTTACGAGGCGATTTCTACCCTATTCTCCGACGAGACGATCTGTCCCCAGTAACATTCGTCTTAAGACGATTCCTCCTAAAAAACGAACATAGTTTCGTCAAATCCAAGTCATCTTTAACTTTACCCACATTAGTTTATGAAAAACAGTCCAGATAAACACAGCTTCATCGAATGGCGATTGAAAATCGTGTAATCTAGCCGCCTTTATTAATATTAATTTTATTATTTTTCTGAAAGTGAATCTGGTGCTCGATCGCGCTCGTAAGTTGTGTGCTAAAGAATCTAGTACTAGTCGACAACAAATCACTAAATTCAAGTATTTCTTCATTGTTAGTACACAAATCTGATTGTATCATTAAAGTTTAAATTAACGCCTTTTTAATTCGATCATACAATCGGTTAAAGTCCTTTGTTTTGACATAATTATTGGTACGAATAATTGCGTCATCAACGCTCTAGAGCAGAGGACTATCGACGCCATGATTCTTTATTAACGACGAAAACAAAAACAAAACGCTCAGCATTGCTGACGTCATTTGGGTAAAGGCTAAATGCCAGTAAACACGTAATAAGCTTAACAGAGTTACCACTCGTTACATTATGATATATTTCGGTCCGCGTATTCGTATCCAGTAAAGTCTGAAAAATCGCGTGAATTTTACTTTCTTGCCGTGAAATATGCGGATTTTTGCGTGATTGAACATGCTGTTACACGCGCCATTTTGGATATTACTAATAAACTTACCGGATGTTTAATATACGGCGATATGATGTTGTTGTCTTCAATGTTTCACATACTAAGTTTACTTGAGCGATAAGTTATAGAGTTGGATTTTAATTTGAACAGAATATAGATGATTTCTTTAGTGCTTTTACAGTAAAAAATCTTAATTGTCTTGTAATATAAAACAACAGCGATTTTGAAATGCAAAATCGACCATTATTTTGGACAAAATCAAGTGCAAAATGTCTTCAATTTGATAAAAATGTTCATAAATGATCTATTTTTATATTGTCCAATGTGCAATAATAATAGGATAAGTCATGTCGATAAATATTCGTTTATTTCGAGTAATGATGAATATAACGAGTTTTCCGATGTTTAAAAGTAGAAACATACGGCGATACTCATGTTATTTGACTTCCGAAACTCTAGCCTACCCTTGCAAGGGTTGTCTACTGGTATGCAAGCAGTAGCCGTGATTTTTTCAAGCTTTTTCTCAAATATAACGAAAAGTCTTTGATATTTCCAAATCAAAATTGACAATAACAAACCTGGGTTCAAAATGTATCAGTCCGTCTAAAAATTGTGTCATGACGTCATACATGATGTAAATACGAGGGGCTCAAAAGGGGTCAACTTTTGGTTAGAATATTCATGGTTAGGCTAGTAGTAGCCGTGATTTTCTGTTTCAAATACTGGTATGTAATTTGTGTGGAAGTAAGATAATTTTTGCTTTCATATGTTGCTAATTATACTATTGAAAGCATTTTGGCGAAGTTTAATGCAGATTCGTCCATTATTATTTAAGAAATACAAGAAAAACCAAACACTGTCACACACGAAAAAAATACTCTTATCAGGTTACGTAACGTCAAGTATATATTCCGTAAACGATGGTTAAGTTGATAAAATCCCACTTTTTAATCGTCATTTTTTTTTAATAAAAGATTTCAATTTATGTTAAAACTTACTTAAATAAATGGAGGAACACATACGGCATCGTTTTATAGAAAAATGAAAAAAAAACAAGTAAATCTGTGAGCTAATGCTCACTAGTGAAACCCCTGCAAAAATCTAAAAATATGCGACAAACAGGAAGTAGATGAGCAAGGAGCATGAAATCGCTTTACAACACATTGGACTATGGGATGAAGCAATATGCAAAGTATTAGGCTGCTGCATGTTATAGTTGCTGAGAAAACTGCGACAGAAATTTTGTAACGGACGGACGCATGCACGGACAAGGGTAAAACAGTATACCCCCCTCTTCTTCGAAGCGGGGGTATAATAAAATAATCTTCGAAGGAAAACCATGCATTCAAAAATAAAGCGTTTCACGATCTTTAAAATCCGTCTCGGCATCATGAATTAAATCAAGTTATTTACGACATTAACTGCCCCGCTGTGAGCCCCTCTGTGTAAAGGGAACTAATTCTGCAGATATTTTTGTTAATACGAGTTAATTCCCGTTGATTTATAGCGAGCTCGAAAAGCGAGCTTTACGGTAACGCGAATATGTTTCTATACAGTATCGTATTTTGACAATGTACCGGAAGTTGATTTTTGAACCCGCCCTGCGCATCCGGAAGAGAGTCAACGCGGCAAAGCAAGTGGCGTCTTTTCATTGGCTTAAAAGATTAACAGCTGCCTCATGGCCTTTTCACTTACAGAATAATTTCAAAAGTGTTTTTTTACGATGCTTATTCCATAATAACAATTCAAAATATATTTTGTCGTTTTATTCGTTATTTTACTCTATTTATTAATGACTTTTTTACATCGAATACACTTACCAACGCACCGTTTATGACGTCGCTAAGAGACGTTTATGATAAAACCAGCACGTTTCCGTAACTTAACGGTACCGGGCATTGTTTAAAGAGGAAAAATATATCTATCTTAAAAAATAAATGTTTTATTGCGTTTTTTTTTCATCTATTCAAAAGATAAATAATAATGTACAATACATTTCTTTCAGAATTGAAATATGATTCTGACATAAAAGAATGAGATGTTGTCAGATTTTTTTTAATACAATTAATTACGCAGTTATCTCCCCTAGCTTGTTTGGTTAATAGGCCCTCGAATAAATATATCACTGAAGCAACTACAATAAGGCCATGTTTACAAGCGTGGATCTGCAAGTTCATAAAATTGACATTTTTAAAAGTAAAAAAATATACAATAGAAACAGGGGATATGTTTTGTGGGTTGAAGCCGTATATATAGTCTAATCAAATGTTTTATTTGCATCTTGGAGAACATGATATTTTTGTGAGGATGCAGGTGTAGTCCTACCTTCCATTTCTCTGTGATGTGACGCTTTTAAGTACAGCAAAACACATAGAGTGATCATAGTGTATAATTAGTGTTTCGATGATTGGTCTTGAAAATTGATTTCCTTTAGAAGGTTCTTTTCTCTCTTTTTAATCTCCATTAATTTCAGACTTTTATGGGTCTACAAGCTAACAAGTAAAACAAGAGCTGTCAGAGGAGACAGCATGCTCGACTTAGTAAGTGTTTGTCACAGGAGATGTGGTTGATGATAAGGAACATACATATTTTAAAATTTGAAAATATAACCATAACAAATTCAAAGAAAAAAAAATAAAATAGAAAACTATAATTTCAAGGGGGATAACTCTGAAAAAATGTATAAGGAGTTATGAATCTTGTCACATGAGATGTGGTTGATAATAAGGAACATATATCTAAAGTTTGAAGTCAATACCTGAAGAAATAAAACAGTTGCAGTAAAAACAAACATTTTTTAAAGAAAACTCGAATTTCAAGGGGAGATAATTCTGAAAAAAAAATATATTTGGAGTTATGAACCTTGTCACATGAGATGTGGTTGATGATAAGGAACATATATTTAAAGTCAATACCTAAAGAAATAAAACAGTTGCAGTAAAAACAAATATTTATTAAAGAAAACTATAAGTTCAAGGGGAATAACTTTGAAAATAATGTATACGGAGTTATGAACCTTGTCACATGAGATGTGGTTGATAATAAGGAACATAATTTTTAAGTTTGAAATCAATACCTAAAGAAATAAAACAGTTGCAGTAAAAACAAACATTTTTTAAAGAAAACTCTAAGTTCAAGGGGAGATAATTCTGAAAAAAATGCATTCGGAGTTATGGACCATGTCACATGAGATGTGGTTGATAGAAAGGAACATATATTTAAAGTTTGAAGTTAATATCTTAAGAAATAACAAAGATACAGAAGAAAGTATTTTACTGCACAAAAACTTTAATCTGTGCACAAAAACTTCAATCAGTTCAAGGGGAGATAATTCTTGAAAAAATGTGTTTGGAGTTATGGACCTTGTCACATGAGATGTGGTTGATAGTAAGGAACATATATTTAAAGTTTGAAGTTAATATCTTAAGAAATAACAAAGATATAGAAGAAAGTATTTTACTGCACAAAAACTTTAATCAGAAGTGTGGACGCGGACGCGGACGCCGACGCCGACGCCGACGCTGGGGCGAGTAGGAGAGCTCTACATTACTTCGTAAAGTCGAGCTAAAAATGTGGTAACGTCTCCACATATAAGTTTTGATTCGTCGAGCTCGCTTTGAGGCTTTGCCTTAGTCATATTAAATAAAATGGAAAATCTAAAAAAAGCGTACGCGCATGTGCATTTACATGGTCAGGATTCCCCCGCGCGACGTCCTCAAGATTTTTGAAGTTTGTTGACATAAAAGTAAATACCTCGTCATACTCATCGGATTGTTGTAATTTTTAGTACACAGTTTAATTGTCTTATTGAACATCACATAAACTCTAAATTTCTCCAGGAAAGCATATAATATGCGTAAAATCAAAATCACGGGTACTACTCGTTCACGGTTACTGCTCGCATTCCAGTACAGTTACGTACTTCCATGCGGTACCTCTATCCACTGCCAATAATTTTACCATACATGCACGAGGTACCCACAGTACAAATGATGCCACATCAGGAGCCTCAGCATAGAGCAGCATGATAACGATGTTTAAACGGCTATCAGTATCTACAGATTTTCGACTGAACCAGTTCATTTCAACATTTGTGAAGCCATTTACGGTTTAATTAAATTTAAAGCCCACATTGTTATCAAGTTTTTATCGTCTAGAACAGTTACATAGAGATGACTGCATAAAATAAATAGTGCAAAATCTGAAATATTGTGTACTTGAATGAATAAAACCTACCACACAAGTATATAATCAACATTAGCAATAAAAACAACTAAATAAAAATGAAACTTCACAAAAATCGACGATAGCCGCCATTTTCTGTAACTTCTATTCATCAAACAATGACGTGAGAAGCACCGCCTTCATATAGGAAAGGGGCGTGGTTTTAAATGGCTTACGGTCATTTCTTCACTAAGTCATTTCTCCCCTGGTCATTTTTTCCTCTTTCTACCTTGGTCCTTTTTCCACTTTTTACATGTGAGGTATATGTAAATAATCACATTTTAGTTAATTATATTCTGTTTGAACTTAAAATTTATAATTAGTGTGAAATGTTTGTTTAGCTTATGATAAATTATTAGTATTATTTTAATAAAATCACCTTTTATGCAAGATTTATCTATGAAAAATGAAAATAATAGCAGAAAAAAAACATATATAACATTCTAAATAAATAGTATTATTTTGATAAAATATATATAATCACATATAAGAATTATCTACTTAAAATGAAAATAATAGCAAAAAAACATAAATAACATTATAAATAAATAAACTATATAACATCAGTTTTGTATTTTTGATTGATTTAATGTCTTAATATTACAATCCAATAATATGGGTAATTTCAGGCCCGGATTTACCGGGGGCCACAGGGGGCACGTGCCCCCCACCTGGCCCCACAGATATTGACTCTCATACAAAGAAAAGGGCACAAAATCGGCACCATCAAAGCAATATCAACTCGACTTTAGATTAATTTTAATATGAAATCATCCATCCGAGCTATTAAAAAAGATAATGATCTAAATTGATACATTCAAGCATCTCAGGGTACCCAGATCGGGCCTTATCAAGCGTTAAAATCATTGATCGTGCAAGTGTATGGTCCCTCTATACAGACACATAGATACCAATTACTATGTTTATTGTCTATATTACACATACCTCAACAGTATATTTAAGACCGTCACCAGTGAAATTACCATGGTAACTAGCTTACGAGGTCTAAATTTGGTTATTGTGCACTCTCTACAGGCCCGGCTTTACCGGGGGGGCACATGGGGCACGTGCCCCCCCCCCACCTGGCCCCACAGATATTGACTCTCATACAAAGAAAAGGGCACAAAATCGGCACCATCAAAGCAATATCAACTCGACATTTAGATTAATTTTAATATGAAATCATTCATCCGAAAAATGATTAAAAAAGATAATGATCTAAATTGATACATTCAAGCATCTCAGGGTACCCAGATCGGGCCTTATCAAGCGTTCAAATCATTGATCGTGCAAGTGTATGGTCCCTCTATACAAACACATAGATACCAATTGCTTTGTTTATTGTCTATATTACACATACCTCAACATTATATTTAAGACCGTCACCAGTGAAATTACCATGGTAACTAGCTTACGAGGCCTAAATTTGGTTATTGTGCACTCTCTAATCTTATTTACGAGTGGAAATCATCGGCGTTTTCATAGCAAGTTAGACAGAGACAAGACGAGGACAACTAGTCAAGTGCATTTTATACGTCACTACTATGACACTCGAGCTTAGTTAATTTCGAAAACATGCACGATCGTCTGATGATTTTTTATGGTATTAAAATTCCAAATAACTTTTAAAAAGTGACCGAGCCTAAACATAAATTAAGTATTTATGGAGGACATCGGCGTTTTTCATATCAAGTAATAGACTGAGAATAGCCGAGTATAGTCGAATGAATGTTTGTCATTAAAATGAGTTAATTAAAAGTTAATTAAAATAGAAAAAAGCGAGCGTTTTATGGGTAAATGAATTATACTTTCAAGTAACTTTTCAAGAGTGACCTACCCTACAACAAGTTTTCTTACGAAAAACAAGACAAAAATTAATCAGTGGTTAAACATATTTTTCATCCTATTATAAATTTATAGGCTTGTGTTTCATTAATTTTTAAATCGTTGCTTTTATTTTATACCATTTTACGTGTTTAAAAAACTTGTATTCCTAATGATTTTTTCCAAAGGACTCGAAAAGTGTGATTCTTCGGTGGATTTTCACGTTTTGGATCGTCCCAACAACCATTCTTGTAAATCCACTGAAACGTCCGAAAAACTCACAACAACGCTGAATTTCAACACAATCAACTAAGCCTTTTATTAAAAAAAACAACGTATTATAAACCGGCTTTTTTGGATGTTAAATCGGAGAATTTTGTCATTGCATTCGGTGATTTTATACAAGTTACCAAGTGTATTTTTTATAAATTCTCGGCATTTACTTGATGAAATTGCTGATTTTTTTTGTAAATCAGGATTTTATCCATTCTCGTTCCTTGAAAACCTCAGGGGTACGAGAATGGGATTTAATAAGCCAACAAATTGAATCTAAACGAACAAAACGGGCACATGCATGAAGGATACCTCAATCATAGCGCTCAATATTTCCTTGGTAGTGCCCAAAAGTGCTTAAAATGTAATGATAATTTACCAAATTTTAGCTTCATTTTATCCTTTTAAAGTGTGTTCAAAAGTGCTCAGATTTACACCTTTGACATGCAAAAATTCTAAATTTTTCCACATCTTCGGGAGGGGATACCCCTCCCGTACCCACCCCAACCATGCTCCCCACTAACGACCCCTCTGTATCAGACCCTGTGATCTAACTCACATGAATGCTATTCTTTATTTATGGTTATTTTTAAAAGCTAATCAATCACATGAATCTGAATTCATACGCATTGCATCACTTTTCTACAGAAAAAAAATACAATGTAATTAACATAGTTTTAGCTTCATTCAATTTGTTTAAAAGAGCATTTTAAAGTGCTCAGATTTGCACCTTTGACATGTGAAAAACTAAAAAAATTCTATACCGTAGGGAGGGGTACCCCTCCCGAACCCACCCCCTGTGCCCCCCACTTACGACCCTTCTGGATCCGGCCCTGCTCTAATCTTATTTACTAGTGGAAATCATCGGCGTTTTCATAGCAAGTTAGACAGAGAAGAGACGAGGACAGCTAGTCAAGTGCATTTTATACGTCACTACTATGACACTCGAACTTAGTTAATTTCGAAAACATGCACGATCGTCTGATGTTTTTTTTGTGGTATTAAAATTCCGAATAACTTTTAAAAAGTGACCGAGCCTAAACATAAATTAAGTATTTATGGAGGAAATCGACGTTTTTTTCCATATCAAGTAATAGACTGAGAAAAGCTGAGTATAGTCGAATGAATGTTAGTCATTAAAATGAGTTAATTAAAAGTTAGTTAAAATCGGAAAAAAGCGAGCGTTTTATGTTTTTTTTTTTTTTTAGAAAATGTAGGTAAATGAATTAAACTTTCAAGTAACTTTTCAAGTGTGACCTACCCTACAACAAGTTTTCTTACGAAAAAACAAGACAAAAATTAATCAGTGGTTAAACATTTTTTTCATCCAATCATAAATTAATAGGCTTGTGTTTCGTTAATTTTTAAATCGTTGCTTTTATTTTATATCATTTTACGTGTTTAAAATACTTGTATTCCTAATGATTTTTTCCAAAGGAATCGAAATAAGTGATTCTTCGGCGGATTTCCACGTTTTGGATCGTCCCAACAACAATTCTTGTAAATCCACTGAAACGTCCGAAAAAACTCACAACAACGCTGAATTTCAACACAATTAACTAAGCCTCCTATTTAAAAAAAACGTATCATAAACCGGCTTTTTTGGATGTTAAATCGGAGAATTTTCTCATTGCATTCGGTGATTTTATACAAGTTACCAAGTGTATTTTTTATAAATTCTCGGCATTTACATGATGAAATTGCTGATTTTTTTTGTAAATCAGGATTTTATCCGTTCTCGTTCCTTGAAAACCTCGGGGTACGAGAAAGCCAACAAATTAAATCTAAACGAACAAAACGGGCACATGCATGAAGGATACCTCAATTATAGCGCTCAATATTTCCTTGGTAGTGCCCAAAAGTGCTTAAAATGTAATGATAATTTACCAAATTTTAGCTTAATTTTATCTTTTTAAAGTGTGTTCAAAAGTGCTCAGATTTTCACCTTTGACATGCAAAAATTCAAAATGTGTCCACATCTTCGGGAGGGGATACCCCTCCCGTATCCACCCCAACCGTACTCCCCACTAACGACCCCTCTGTATCAGGCCCTGTGAATGCATTTTCTTTATTTATGAATATTTATTAAAAGCTAATCAATCACATGAATCTAAATTGTTACGCATTGCATCACTTTTCTACCGAAAAAAATGATAATTAACCTAGTTTTAGCTTCATTCAATTTGTTTAAAAGAACATTTTAAAGGGCTCAGATTTGCACCTTTGACATGTGAAAAACTAAAAAATTTCTATACCGTCGGGAGGGGGTACCCCTCCCGAATCCACCCCCTGTGACCCCCCCCCCACTTACGACCCCTCTGGACTAGGCCCTGAATTTTCACCTTATACACCTATTACATATAAAAGTGGTGAAATGACCAGGAGAGAAATGACTTAGTGGAAATTGTTCCCGGTACCTTTGATTTACCATAAAAGCACACCATCAACAAAATAAAAATTATCTCCTTCATCATTTTAAACACCACCACTATAAAATCAAAATTAAGATTTTCAACATTAAATAACTCCACCGCCTGCAACATATCAAAACTACAATTATCACCATTATTTACAACAACAGCAAGAGTTTAAAACAACTCCCATTATCATCATTATAAAATAAACAACAGCAGTTAATTTGGTAGTTACCATCGTCATTATTACCATTCTCGTACCCAGAGGTTATTAATATTATCGATCTAGTATCGATAGACTCTGGGTACGAGAATGGATTATTACAGAAAACAACAACAACAAATCAAAACTGTCATCATTATTCACAACTCCAATAACCAATTAAAACATTTATCATTATTATCATAAAACATCACTTAGAACAAATAAATCGTAAATCTACACGTATTGTCACATTAAAACATTACTAAAACAAGCTATAAACACAATCAAAATTAACATATCTCATCTACGCATACTTTTTATTGAGTTATTTCCCTTTAACTAAAGGCAGAATCAAAATTAACAAATGAAAGGAAGTTTCTCAGATTATACTTTGGTTGAATGGAAATCCTGGATCCGCCCTTGCACATATACCTTATCAATGGAAGAAAAATACATAATTTTCAATTGTTATGATAGGTTTAACAAGCCAGTGTTGGTTTAGAACGAGAGACCCCATCGGGACTATAGGTTCAAAGACCTTTGCGCAATTTACAGTGCCTCGGATTTTGATATCCATTGATGACATTTTTTGTGTAACAGGATTGTTTTGGTTTTTAATTCAAAATTGACGAGAAATAATGTTCCACATATACTTTGACACACGTATATACATGTTTATATGTGAATAAAGCTCTTTACATTTAATTGCTACCATGAGTTATGATGTTCTGAGGGGCATGTTTTGTAAAGAATTTAGTTATGACGTTGTGAGGGGCCTGTTTTGAATATCGTTACAGCCACTTGAGATTTTGACTCTTAATCAAACCTCGTCTGCTATTTATATAAATACGTTTGTTCTAATGCAGGTCAAAATGTTTAACAATAATGGCTTGGTTAATAATGAAATGCCGTAATAATATGTGATTTAAATTTGTCCAATGATTAAGAATGATTAAAATTATTAAGTCGATTGATCGAATTATTCATAATCTACTTATTACATTATTCAACACAGACCTGTATATTTACACGTGCCTAAATAGGCCAGCATACTTATTATTAGTATAAAATAACCAGCGCTTTCATAAAACAAACTGAAAGTTTTAGGAAGTTTATGAAACACCAAAAGTGGCCATGGATTTCATGAAATAACCCATAGCTCCAGTTATCTGTAAAAGTATGGAATCCTAAAGTGACATTTTGAAATACTTTTTATCTTCAAAATCTTATACGATAAAAATCATCGTAAGTCAAATACAAAATCAAAGAAAATTTATGATACAGTTATTTTTTTCCAATAAATGCCAAATATCATAGCATTATGTAAAATATTGTACATCTTTTGAATATCAAAGTATAATTATGTTTATTATCTTTCTGACTTTGAACTGTACCATTTATGATATTGACTTACGATAATTTTTTTCGTAAGATTTTTGTGAAAAGGTAAAGAGGTCAATGGATATTATCAAAATGGATTCAAAATTCGAACAATTAAGTAATTCAAACAGAATGTCAAAGATTAATGCTCATAAGGCCAATGAGACAGATTAAAACTGATTATTACATTAGCTGAACAAATCACTAATAACATTACCATAATGTGTTTACGTTATCAAATGAAGCCAGGCTTCGGTCACGTACACAATAGGTAAAAAAAAACATTAACACCGGTTAAAGTGATTTGAAAGTAATCAAGGTCCTGAGTCCCGACAGTTCACGTAGGTCAAATAGATTATAAATGCATAACAACTTTTATCTGACTTGGTTCAGCATTATATCTTAGCTCACCTGAGCTAGCCCAGGGTGAGCCTGTAAGATTGGACCATGCCATATCGTAATTTTGTTAAGCGTCCGCGTGCGCGTAGGTTTTAGAGTCCTCAATCAAAATAAAAAACAAAATTGTTGGTAAAATTGCTTAAATAATTCCGTTGTTCCGGGATTCGATACGACAATTTAATTCAGGGAAATTGTGTTCAGCAACGACGTTATTTATCGTAAGCAATTTATCATAATCGCATCATTAATACAATAAATATTTTACGTGAAAAAAAACACTAGTCATTTTATATTAAATTCAGACCATTGTTTCATATTATGAGAATGTTATTTCATTGAAAATATATTTATATAATGCACTGTTTTTTTTTCGTAAAACATATTTGTGTTTTTGGTGTGTGCGTTTTTGTGAATAGGTACCTAGGTTTGTCAAATTTGAGTTGACGCTTAACAGAATTCCAGTTTGGCATGGCCTTGTTGAATGTGTGGCGTCCGTCGTCCGCCTATATCATTATTTGCGTATGAGCACTCAAGCCCAGGTAAACGCTGCAATCGAAGTATATCGAGTGTAATGAAGTATGCCTAAGCATCAGTTCGTGTGTTTGGGGGATAAACGCTAGAGTCTACGCCGAATAATAAGTTACAGTCATATCTTTGCCAAAGAATGTAGAACTTTGGCTTCTTCTTTATAAGTCGTACTCTTTGGCATTCACGATTGGTATAAGTTTTAACTATAACTAAGTTTTTACTTGCAAATTTGTATGTTGCTGTTGGTTTTATTTTAACTGGGTTTAATGCCTTGTCAACACATTTTGGTTAAATTTACGGCGTCCAGCGCACCTCACCTAGCTTTCCTGGAGCTTTGTTTATAACCAGTACTCATCTACCCATCCAAAAGGCCGGAAACCCCTCTATATACCTTATCAATGGAGGAAAATTGGCATAATTTATTTAAGGGTATAACCTCTCCGGGTGGGATTCGAACCCGTACCCCTTCTAAACATTGGATACGAAATATCTGTGCGCTACTCAATGCGCTACCAATCCGGGTGTTGCTGTAAACTTGCAAACTGGTGTGTTGGAATCTTAATATAGGAAATAATACAAGCTGCACCAGGATATCTTTTCTTACAAAGAGTATGTAAACATCTCTATACTTAAACGGAAATCTCAACGCAGTCTTCGGTGATTTGGCACTCTTTGTACACAACAAGAACAATAAACTGTTTTGTCGTATCAAATACAATGTAAATGAAACAGAAAAAGGATATGCCAACCTCAGAAAACCCTCTTTAGCTACGGCCCTTGTTGTTCAAAATGTATTTAGTTATGGACCACAAAGTGAACAATTACACGTATTAGTGCTTTTAATAGTCTCACAATCCTTCTTAACTTATAACTTTGTCAGTAACACTCTTGTGTAATCCGACTTAATTCTCTTTGACTGACTTACATAAATTGCCAGACCTTCAAATGGAATAATCTTAACTCAATAAGGTCAAATATGTTTTATTAGAGTAATCGTATTTAATTACCATTTTTAAATTGGAATCTGACCAAATTACAAGACCAGTTGTTAAGGGCAAAGACTTAGCGACCACATTACAATTTTCTTATGGCTCATATGTCATAAATGTGAAAGTGGACCTAAGGAATACAACACAATTGGTAATGAGGCTATTTCTAATAAAAAAAAATAACATAATAATAATAATAATAATAATAATAATAATAATAATAATAATAATAATAATAATATTTGCCATCGATTAATTAAAGAATAAATTTGATCAAATTGTTTCGAACAAAGAACTGTATAGATCAGTTCATTGAGAATAACTTAGTACGTCAATAGCATTGTGTATTTTCTTCAGTTTCTTTTTCTCAGACATATTGCATATTGCATTGAAAGCAGAATATTTTGAGGCACCAAATTAACATGTATAGAATAAGAGAGTGTTGTTACTCGGCATAAAATACAACAAAATAAGTCAGAAGGTATCTCCCTTGGATTAATTGTGTTATTCTGTTACAATTTCAGGCAAAATGAATCTTTTGATTCCAGTCGTGTTGGTAGCCTGTGTCTTAAATGCAGCTAACGGTAAGAAAACTAGTTTTTCATTAAAAAAGTTTTAGTACGTTTTTAACTAGAAAGCCTATTTCATTTTTACACTGTAGCGTGTTCAATTACACAAAACGTTACAGAACGTTCCGTAACGATACATTCGGAACTCCTCGGCCATTCACTGCGATTAATCTCGGACATATTTAGACGCTCTTTTCAAACTACCGGTGTTGAAGTAAACAAATATATGATCGTTTAGGCATTGAGTGATGTTTCGTTTTTAGTCCGTCAATTTTGAAACATCACTCATTGCCTTAACGATCTCATATTTGTGCATTAGATTAGGTTATTCGCAGCGAATGGCCGAGGAGTTCCGAATGTATCATTATGTAACGTTCTGTAACGTTTTGTGTAATTGAACACGTTACTAGTTTACGCTGGCCCGGTTATGCCTTGGTGCGTCACATTATATATGTATATCGTCAATTTCAATTCATAGATATTAACAAAATATATGCTCATCTGTTACAATCGGTTTTAAAACGCAAATTGCACTAAATATTACATGTCTTGTTAAAATGATATCCAGCAATTTGTTATAAAAGTTCTATACCCGAATTGTAATTAAAACGAGAATAGTATTAAAATCACTATATGAAGATATATTCATCAACAGTAAACTTGAAAACAGTTACTGTTTTACAAACATGAAGTTATCAGAATATAACATGCATTAGAGAGACACAATAAACTGTTCAAACCACTCTGCTTTCTAACTTTTAATTTAACAAGTCTTATTAGACTTCATATTAAACATTTTGTGATCTAAACTATTGTTTCAAGCATCGACGACCAAATTCTACTTTCGGTTATGATCTACTTTCAATTTCAAATGCAATAAATAATACAAACATATTTTAGCAATATTTGCATTTGTTCAAAAAGTCTTGTTCATTATAGGTGTTTGCAATAGATAAATGTCTATTTTCTTTGCAGTCCAAAAACAGTATTTCTTTTAATACTGTGGCTTTAACAAAGTCCAAGTTAAACATACATGTATAATGTGAAAGTGTAAGAGCGATGTTTCATCAAGAAGGTAGTCCTAAATTTAATCAAGTTTTGATTCAATCAAATCGGAAACTTCATAAAGAGACATTTTAATGTTATTTTAGGTTATACTCCCTCTGGATACCTCGGATGTTACATAGATAAAAGTAACAGAATTTTAGAACATCGTGTGTCCAATTCTGACTCTAACACTGGTGACGAGTGTAAAAGACGATGCTTAGCAGTTGGTTACAGATACGCCGGTACCGAGGTAAGTGTAATTTACATGCAATATACATGTACTTAACAACTTTTCTAACTCCACAGTTATTTTAAAGGTACTAGTTCCAAGATTTGGTTATTTTTTTCTGTAATTTCAGAATATTATTCAGAGTCTGTAATTGTGTCAAAACATTAATTCTAAATATCATAAGACAAACTGGCCTATAGATTGCATGAAATATACAATAAAAGCCACAAAATGCACTAAAATTGTCTGTACTGTTACATACGGGGTAGATTTTTACAACATGAGAACAATCATTTGTAATTATATTTCAACTTGCACTAAAATTGTCATTATCAGAACACTATACCTTTCTGCTTCCATAAATGTTGGCATACCTTTAATGGGTACATGTATTATATCTATGATGCACCGACGCATTAAAGAAACATATTTTACAACAACTTTTTTAGAACAGCTTATATGGACAGTTAGTAGTTCTCAGACTTAGATATCCTAATTTATATAAATAATGATTTATGTATGTTTCCTGTATGGTTTCAGTACACAAAGGAATGTTTTTGTGGAAACACAATAAAGAATTACGGCTTTGGTACCGGTTGTAATCATAGATGCCCTGGTAACAGTAATGAGTACTGTGGTGGCACATGGCATATCTCCATTTATGATACAAATCGTATGTATTACCCCTTTGACAATTTTATTATTATTCTTGTTATGTGCTTTTTAATACAATGTTCGAAATGGTGATGATGATGTTATTGGTGCTACTAATGATGTCCGTGATGATAATGTAGTAGATAATGATGTTGTTAATGTTGAAGATAATAATATTTGTGGTGATGATGATGATGATAATAATGATTATAATGGTGATAGTGGTGATGTTGATGTTGTTGTCAGGGGCGGATTTTTTTCTAGGTGGGGTGCGAGCTTTTTCTAGGGGGATAGTCCTAATTTTTTCAGGGGGTCCAAATTTTAGAACCACAACCCCATTATACACTTTCTGCAGAATAATGCATCAAATAAAAAAACTGTAAAACCATTAAAGCTATGTTAAGCACCGAGAAAAATTGCTTCATGCCACTTAAAAATTACTAAAAGTCAAGAAACGGACTGGTTCATTTTAGAAATTTCAGGGGGTCCGGACCCCCGCTAGATCCGCCTATGGTTGTAATGGATGCTGTGATATATTGTGATGATGACATGGTTAATAAAGATGATGAAGATGTTGTTGCTGGTTTTGAAAATGCTGATTTTGATAATGATGTTAAACATAATAATGTTTTGGTGATGATGATGTTGGTGTAGATGATGATGTTGATGGTTATGATTTTGCTGGTGATGATGATGATTATGTTGATGAAAATTTTGATTTTGCTACTGATGATAATTATATTAATAATGTTAATGACAAAAACGTTAATGATGTTACTGATGACCGCGATGTTGTCAATGATTGTAATGTTGATATTGAATCAGATAATGAATGTACCGGTAATAATTATATTGGTAATGATAAAAATATCATTGGTAATGATTATGGTAATGATAAAGATGAAGGCTATGACAATATTTAAAGTAGTCGTGACATATTTATTACAGCATGTGGCGGAAGTCCCTGTAAGAATGGAGGACAATGCAGTGCTAGTGGAAGTAGCTACACTTGCTCATGTGCTGCAGGTTGGACCGGATCTACTTGCACCACAGGTAAAGATCGCTGAAAATAATGTCCATTCAGTAACACAATGGTTCTATATCCGTTGAACACGACCTGTTACATAGTCTAAAATGCAAAAAGTAATTAATTAAGCATAACATTTTATTTTTGGAGAATTTACACAAACTTTGATGAAACTTCTATGTATAAAAAAATATGGTTATCTTTGGAAAATATTGTATAAATTAAACAGTTTTTTTAAATAACAAAATGCGTTTTCGCTCGAAAAGTAGTAAAATGGAGATAGAGGTACCCTTTCACATTGAGTAATTCAATTGATAATCTACAAGTGACTTAAAACAAATATTTTGGTTTAAGCCACAAAACGAAAACAAAATCTTTATCATCAATTTAAAAACAAGTAAAACTAACAAAAAGATAATAGAATATAATGCCTTTGGTTTATAATAACTCTCTCTAGCGGGTTCCCTTTTAGGGGTCAAGTTATTCAAAATATCAATTTCTTATAAAAGTGGGGTACTTTTATATCATGCAAATTAGACTACGGAGATACCCTCTCAGCCAATCAAGTTGCTTAAAAGGTGTTTGTAAAACTTATACAAAATTGTAAAGTGTTGGATATGTCATATCGTTTTTCCAGTGGTTTACACGAGAAATCAGTGCGTGCAATTTTTTTAGTCATTCTCGTACCCAGAGTCTAGTAGGATTCTCAATACTGGCTATGGGTACGAGACTCTGGGTACGAGAATGATTTTGAGTACGCAAACATCTAAACTGATGCTAAAAAGAAACGCATATTTTCAACTAGGTACATAATTTTCGTGATTCAGAATAATATAAGGAAACATCGATGTTTTCACCCACTAAGAAGTCCTTGGTGACATGCGCAACGTAAGGTCTATCGTTACTATGCTGATAGACACAGTCATGACGTTGCTGGAATATAGAGACGCTCATCGTGCATAAAAGCTGGTCTATGTGTATGTCCACGAGATTACCTTGGCAAACAACGAGTTGTGACTTAAACACGTTTTGAAACATTGATAAATCTGAGGGGGTTACATAAGCCGAAACGCGAATCCTCACCGAACTCTACATTCTCCCAACACCATGGCCGCGATGATACGAGCGGAGAGATAGACGTTGGTGACGGTGGCATAACTTTAGAATCGTTTACCATTGTTTATCGACTTATTTGGCATTAACGGTTACCCTTTCACCACACATGACGTAGATACTGTCATGAAAATCTGTTACGCGAATGACGATGGCGTAAATATAATATTATCTTGTTGTCTTACCGACATTACACTCATTCTACCTAAACGTGGCCTATCAGCAAACGTTTCTGTATACCGTAATACTTAATTGGTTCGTTTCTTTTTCCGGTCAGTATATGTTCATGTTTAAAACTATTTACATGATTTCGTGAGTTTCATAGGTCGTTTTTTCTCAAATGTCAAAACATGAATAATTTCACGGTGACTTCGTGCTCTTTATTTTACACCCATGTTATTGTGATAGTGTGTAATCAATCACCGTGAAATTATTCAAACTTTGACAGTTGAGAAAAAAAGACAATAATTGGCTTTATTAAGAAATTCACTTTACAAAAGTATATTTATCAAAGCAGAAAATTTGTTTTCTTCCGATTTGAAGTTGTGGTTATTTTTAGCCACGATGGGGGTGTTCCGATCTCGTTCGTTGAGTTCCGTGATTTTCCGTATAGTTACTACTTTGGCTTTAATCGCTAATTTTAAAACAGTATTAGTATAAATTCTGGAGAAAATACTTGAGTTTTTGTGCCTTGGATGCGTTTTATATGTTCATTTAATGTTTGCATGAGTTTTAAGCAAAAGCGTGATACTTGACAATTATCAGCGTTCTATTTAGTAATGGGGCTTTAAACCACGCCCAAATCTGTGTCAGTTTGAATAATTAAAAGTAACGAAATCAAATATAAATGATCATTTTTGGTCAAGGTCTCATGGACGGCCAAAATCAAACTTGTACCTGTATTCACATGCGATATTTAAAGCGTAATCGAATTGTAAGAAATTTTACAGTTATTGTTTAGTTCCTAAGATATATTAAAAGTATTTGGTCAATCATATAATGAGCATCAGCTCAATTATGATTGTTTTGTCATTTAGCAGTTACTTAGGTCACAAAATGCTTTATACGCCGTTACCTGCTATAATAAGCTACCAGCAATCGTGATTTATGTTGGCGCTTAATTCTTAAAAAAAATTGACTGCGTACTACAATGCTTAATGTTTTCAAATAGATGAAAAACAGCGTGCTTCAAGTCATCTAAAAGCGGTTGCTATAGATAACATATATTCCTCCTGTATGTTAATAATCTGTATACAAATTTGATTGTGGAAAAGTGAATTAGTTGTATGAGTTCTACATGCAAGACAAGAAAAATATCTCATTTATCCTATATGATATAATAATAATTATTGTTTTGTTTAATGTATTATATATTTGCATTACCTTGTAAAATTACTTTGTAAATATGTTATTATCTCCATAATGGAGGATTCAATAAATATATATCGGTAAAATATTAAGGTTAGACATATAAGTTTCTTTCAGAACAACATGTCGACTGAATGTCTTGATTTGTCTTAAAAAATTGTGGAGAAATTATGTAAGATATCATTCATTGCCAAAATTCCCTTGTAACTGTTTGTTATGGTTCTACTTCGGTATGCAATGCCCTGATGTCACTTTGCATTATTGCGTTTTAACTTCATATTGTCGTGGTGTAACTTTGCTTTGTCCTGGTGTCACATTTGCATTGACCTGATGTCACATTTGCATTGACCTGATGTCGCATTTGCATTGACCTGATGTCGCATTTGCTTTGACCTGATGTCTCATTTGCATTGAACTGATGTCGCATTTGCATTGACCCGATGTCGCATTTGCATTGAACTGATGTCACTTTAAATTATTGCGTTTTAACTTCACAATGTCGTGGTGTAACTTAGCATTGTCTTGGTGTCACATTTGCATTGATCTGATGTCACATTGTAGCGATTTCACTTCAAATTCTCGTGTATCGCCCTATAAAAGTCACAGCGACCTTTTAAAACAACACTACCAGGATTCCATATTTTTCATACAACAGTCATGTACGTGGTCCTGTGTACTGATTGTAAAAGGGAGGTTTCATCCAATCTTTGCCTTTAGTATTGTTGAACACACACTTTCCGTATTTCAGATATAAATGAATGCGCCAGTAACCCATGTCAGAACGGTGCTAGATGTAATAATGGAGTGAATAGATACACCTGTACCTGTGCTGGAGGATGGACTGGTACCCATTGTGAACAAGGTAATATTGTTGTATTCATTTGTAATCCAATGTGTTTTTAAATTTGCATGTTGATAAAAATACTGTATCGAGGTTAAAACGGTCAAAGCAAATAATTAGGTGTAATGACTTGTCTACGTTTAGAATACATTAATTTTGTGTTTGGCTCCATATTGCATGTATTTTAGGGTTCATAAGATTACATTAGTTCATAACACAGTTATGCTATACTTGACAAAACTATCATATGAGCATAAATTCTGTTGACTAATGTTTTATCATTTAGTCATGATCAATGTTAATTAATTTAGCGAGACACATATTAACAGTTTGATTACGTTGTGGTCATTACAATGCTAGACCAATACTATCTATACACGAATATGTACGTTTTGATGTGTATGTAGCATAATAAACATGCACTGGGCATGATAAAGTCACCCCCCAAAAAACAACTTTTATAGAAGGTGGGGGAGGCGCTTCCAAGCCGAAAGTCTGTGTTATAATGAATCACTTATAGATTTATTCACTTCAATCTAATACTGTACACTTTGTTACATAGATATAAACGAATGTGACAGTAACCCATGTAAGAACGGTGCAGCGTGTACAAATGGGCAAAACAGATATTCTTGTAGCTGTACATCAGGCTGGACAGGAACTAACTGTGACCAAGGTAGGTTATTTGTGATACAGCAAAAACTTCCTTAACGGTAACAACGCCCATCATGCCGGGCACATATTGTCCTAATTATTAGTAATGCAGATAAATCTTTCTTAGCTGTAAAAGACTAACCTTGCCGCGCACATATTGTTCTATTTTGTTAAATCCATCCGAGTTTAACAGTCCTAACCGTGGCGGACACCTATGGTCCTGATGGTAAATACACTATGGCAATCCGCCTTCAAATTACATTAGTGTTGTTTTTTTTGTAGTGTAAATGGCATTCATTATCACAGGACCTCATTTCTCGAAATCGGCCAGTCATTTATTGGAGACCTGTTACAAATTTCGTGTTGTTTTATCGTAAATAAAATAATTTAAACGATTGAGCATTTTTTTATCTACAGAACGATTGTCATACTTTACAGTGTCAACTGTTTTGTACATATATGCCATATGGCTTTTTTGTTCGTGGAAGTTAACACAATTAAGCAACTCTTTATAAAGTCTGTTCATTGAAGACCTATTTAAAAGAATTCAAAAACCCAAATTCATTATGATTTAATCTTTAAAACGTAAAATATTTACGTAATGCCCTTAGCCTCCGACGAATTAAAAAAAATGCAAATCATGTTATGTTTTAGGCAGACAAGTGTGTTCGAACACCGTCCATTTAAGCAAAAAGTTAAAATATTATTTAATCCGTGAAACAATATTTACAATTTTATAACGGTGGCATATTGTTGTATTATTTCAGATGTAAATGAATGTGCCTCTAGTCCATGTCAAAATGGTGCTCAATGTAATAATTTACAGAACAGATATACATGTACATGTGTTGCTGGGTATGTCGGTACTCATTGTGAAACAGGTAAAGTTCACGTGCCCCGTTGATGTTATTTCATTTTAGCTATATTATGAAGCAAGTTCTTGCAATTTATATGCAGATTAGCCTTTCTCGAGTTCGCTTCATGATCCCCCAGTAGTCAGTACTGAGCCTAGCAGAATCAAACGCTTTGCTCAAGGTAACAATTAAGTTGGTTCTGGAGTTGATACTGTACACTTTCTAGTAATTATTGTTATCTGATTAAGTTTTCAGTTCATCGATTATGTACAGGATAATGTAACGAATACAATTAACGCATTGCATTTTCATAACCAAAACATACCATTTGTAGACCTACGAAACAGCAGGGGCCAACATAAAAGTATTGAAATGACTAAATGATGGTAATAAATCAATCCTTTAAAGAGGGCAAGTCGCCGGAAACCCTCGTTGGAGATTGTCTAAGTTAATGTTAATTAAGCTACATCCAGATGTCCATATTAACAGCGTCAGCAATGTATACAATTTCTAAATTAAATGAAAAATATTTATGTCTTCAGCGTACCCAATTCTATAACTGTTATCGAATGTGTACTGAATGTCGCATCAGGTATGTATGCGAAGACAGCAGTATAGGCAGTACAGCAGTACAACAGTAAACCCCTACAGTAAGGATTTTATGTTGTACTGCCGAAATTTCTAACAGTAAGGGTTTGCTGTCGTGCTGCTGTACTGCCATTACTACTGTCTTCACATACATGCATCAGATGAAAGTTTCAAGTTTCAAGTTTATTCATATTAACACCGGAAGGTCTTAGACCCAAGCGGCAAATACAAGTACATTGACATGTCAGTACAATATAAATGATCACAATGAATTATCAATACAGAACAGAACAAAATACAATTAATCTAACTTATACACAGTATAATAGTGAGTTGCTAGATGGTATATGAAAAAAGAAGTGTTAAAACAGTGGCTTATAAAGTTTGTGAAACACAGAACTAAACACTAATGTGTTATTGTAAATATGTTACAGATGTCAACGAATGTGCCAGTAGTCCATGCCAAAATGGAGCACAATGTAATGATTTAGTAAATAGATATACTTGTACATGTACTGGTGGTTGGCAAGGAACAAATTGTGATACAGGTAAGCAAATAAATTTCTAGTATCACATATCAACTTTCCATCACTCTTTATTGTGAAATGTCTAGTGATTAATACAGAAATGGTCACGTGATTGTCTCTTGCTCCAACCATTTACAAACGTGGCAGAAACTAGCACATGGTTCTGTTGAATCTCTGGTTTGTGACAAAAAGAGAACCAAATTATATCAGTATACACCGAATTATGAACATGTGTGTATTGACATTGAGTCAGCACTTAAGGCAGGAGAGTTTTAAATGAGTTCCGAATTAAGATGTTCACCAAATAGACTTAATTCGGAACTCAAATTTGTGGGTTTTTCCGTCCGTGCGATGTAGGTACAAACAAAGTTTGTTACACATTATTGATGAAAATCACGAAATATGGATTAAATCCTATTGTTCTTTGTACACGTGTTTTCATTGTAACTGTGAAAGTTTGTTTGTACCTACATGGAAAAACCCAAATATTTGAATTCCGGATATAGTCTATTGACAATCTAGGTTTCTAATTTCATGATTGTTTGGTTGGGTTAAACACCCTACCAACACATTGTCATACTCATCATACCATGGTGGGTTCTTATTTCATAGTTTTATATAAACTATTCCCAATATTTTAAGTGATCGTGTTTATCTATTATAGATGTAAATGAATGTGACTCTGACCCATGCCAGAATGGCGCTACATGTAATAATCTACAGAACAGATATACATGTGATTGTGTAGCTGGATACTCCGGTACTAATTGTCAAACAGGTAAGTTGAGAAATTTGGTGACCGCTGTCTTTGTAAAACACCACAGATAAGTTTTCTTTTTCAATTTGATTGTAACTAGATATTTATGTATAAAGTCGAAAGGTATTGAACTAGCATCCATTGTGTATTCGGAAGTTCGTAAAGATTTTAATGTAGAACTAAACAAAACACTCACATTGTAAATCGTGTAAATCTTTAAAAGCAATATCTTCAAGTTGGTCGTTGTATACGAGCGACGGATATAAACGAACTTGTTACGATTTCAAACAGAAATTAATTAAGTGCCATTTAAATTCTGTTCGACAATACGTTTAGTACTTTAAATAAAAACCCGGGTCGATAGCGCAGTTGGTAGCGCGTCGGGATTTGGATACTCGTGCCCGAGGGGGTGCGGGTTCGAATCCCACCCGGGGAGGTTATACCCTTCCATGAAAATTTGACAATAATGTCCATTTTCCTCCATTGATTAGATAATATGGAGAAGTTTCCGGCCTTGTGGAAGGGTAGGTGAGTACTGGTTATTGACAATGGTCCAGGAAAGCTAGGTTAGGTGCACTGGACGCCGTGAAATGACCTAAATTGTGTTGATACGGCGTTAACTCCAATAAATAAATAAATAACTTTAAATAAATCGTCTGTTCTGTTCTGCTGTATTGTTAGATGGCATTGTGCGACAGAAGCACGCAAGACGCCAGTGATTCGGAATCAATTGACCGTCCCCAGTGTAAATATTTCTTTGAAAGAAAAAAACATGCCGAAAAAAATGTATTTTTTGTTGTTAACATTTTTGTGGGGCAAAATGTAAACGTAAACCCTGGTTTGATATGCTAAAAGAATAAGTCATGGAAAGGGCCAATTTTTGCGGAAGTATGTCATGACTTTAGAGCCCTCTGTATATTAGTCCATGTTATTTTTGTTGAATGAATTAAGCTATTATATAACTTCTTTATATTTGTGCATTTCTGCATATATACAATATGATATATGAATCTTTAGTATAGTTCATTGTGTTTTTGAAACATAAGTTTGTCTGAACTTCAGATATTGATGAGTGTGCAAGCGATCCTTGTCAAAATGGAGCAACATGTAATGATCAAGTAAATGGATACACATGTTCATGTTCTGCAGGATGGCAGGGTACCCATTGTGGAATAGGTAAGATTTTGCATTCACTTGATCGCACAAAGGTAAAAATTATTTATATCAATTGTGCCAGATTTGTTTTGTTTGTCATGTCTCTTGTATAATCAATTAATATAACACTTGTTTATAGCCCGCTCTTCAGTGATAAAAAACAATCTTAGATGAGGTCTTTAAGCATTTCAGCATCTCACAACTTTACGAATGTTTGTACTTCGGAACTCCTCGACCTTTCGCTACGAATAATTATTCATTCATGAAAGATCGAGGTGTTCCGAATGACGCCAATGGTTCGTGGTTGGCTGGAACGAACGTTGTGTCGTTGAATCGACAAGTTCCGACACTATTCGGATTTTTAACGTTTTGGGCTTACTTGTATGCATGCGAAAATATTTACATTCGACTGATTGGACATCCCATCATTACGGAGGTAAATATTTACATTATACTGGCTAATTATCCTAATTCCAAGAAAATGCTTTGAAATGTGTTTGTCTATTTGTAAGATGGTGCAAACAAGTACATCCTTCTCATACAATCAGCTCGTCCTGTTAGCTCAATTGACAAATAACCTGTAACACTTATGTAGTAAAATACATTAAAACCTTGGCATTGTTGCATTAAATGGCTTAAATTAGCATTATAACACTATGAACAGCACTACTTATATAAATGTCATTGTATTTAAGACTAAACTAATACAGTCAAGTGCTTTGTAATAATCGACACATTTGCCAAATGAATTTAGGTAATTCTTTATAATCAGCTTTATAGAGTAGACAAATCTCAGTCACAAGGGGCCCGTATTATCAAAGGTAAATACCGACCGATTTTAGTCGTAAATCCTTCTATACTTTATCGTTAAATTATTGTAAGAATATTTGATAATCTGCTGCCCTGGCTCTTATTCAAAATATCAGATTTTCATCATCACCTTTATAACCCTGAACTATTGTTAAATTTTAATATTTTGGTTAAAGACCAAATTAATTGGCACCATATTGAATAGTGCTCAAAGGATTATTCAATTTCTATATTCTTTCCGCGCTATTATTGGTAAAATTCCATAAGCTTTTTTCACCTCGGAAAAATGGACCGAAGATTATCCTACTTTTGTTCTTACTCTACTTTTAAATATTCCTTGGTTGTCCTATAAGATATACTGTTTACCTCGTTCACCTTTAAACTAATTAAAACCTCCATCAATTATTAAGAAAACGTCAGATCATTAACAGCAGATTGTAATTTTGAGAATGTCATAAAAATACATTATTTTGCTCTGGTTTTTAACATAGCTCACACAGGCGATTGTAGATTGGCACTTGGGTGGCTTAGATATTATTTTTCATTTAAAGTACAAAAAATGAAAAAAATGACAATTTTACCGAAACCTAGAGTCAAACTTAACCAAACTAAATCATAATGCGTCCTTTTAAAACAGTGACTGTTGACATTTTGTACAATTCTAGGATAGATCTGTATAACACTTTTGCTGGTATCTGGCATTTAATATGTTCTTAAAAATATAAGCCATTGTACAGCGTTAGTGAACCATGTCCTTTGGCGAGTTAAGTATGAGAAAAAAATGTTTTTGAAATGATTCTGAATGATTTCAGTACAAATAACAACCGAAAAGTTCCGTATGCAGCGACATTATCAAAATAAATTACATACATAGCGCAACGCTCTTGAAAGCGTTGCGCTAAATAATAAATATGTGAAACGTCATCAGATATAGATTTACACATTTTATATCTAAATTTGATTCACTGAACAGCTTACATGTATAAAGAAACGTTATCGTATAGGCACTATAAAACAGAATTTACCGTTTCTGCCTTAAGTAATGTGTTCATGACATAAGTATCATGTGCAACCTCTCTTGAAGAACATTCTGGGAGGAAGGTTGTTGCTCTGAAAAAGTTCAGAGTTGAAATTCAATTTAAATTGCGTCTAAGGGAAATATCAAAAGCTGTTGTTGTGCAGATGATTTATTCTGTAGATGACCGTTTTCTAGTAGATACACTGTACGAATCTATTACAAGAAAAAATTAATGCAGAGCATTAAATACCGCCGAATAGGGGTACCATTATGTGTACATACGTCAAAAGAGAAGACAAAGATATATACGGCAAAAATACTTCCAGCTGTATTGTCAAACCTATGTTAGAATAACCCGATCTAAAATTAGCTCTCGCACTTGCTTACTTACCGCGAGTCTGTAGCAAATCTGTTCACGGAGACGTGCGTTAAATATGTACGGTACGTGTTTTTTAGCCTGAAACTCAGTTTAGGGGAGCAGATATTTTACAATGTCTTAAAATATAAATTAAGGATAAAATGTTTTTTTCAAATGCTCCATAAAAAGCGCGAAATTTTATTGAATTACTATAAAACTAAAATTAATACAATTTCTCACTGTCAACATTTGTTAATAAAAAAGAGGACACAGTTAAAAGAAATCATGAACTGCTCCTACTATGGTCATCAGATTCTGACGACTCCAATATACCACCGGCCTTCAGGCCGGCGGTAAACAAGAATGGTCATCAGTGTGAAATAAGTAGTAATGTTATCTTTCTCTCTTTCAGATATTGATGAATGTTTAAGTGAACCTTGTGCTAACGGTGCTACATGTAACAATTTATTGGATCTTTATACATGTGACTGTGTGTCTGGATGGACAGGAACCAACTGTGATCAAGGTACAAGCACAGGACCTTGACATTTTATATCATACTACGAAAATTCCCCTGTTTTTATTATATGTAAGAGGGAATTTTCGTAGTATGATATAAAATGTCAAGGTCCTGTGGTACAAGATGCATATAGTATTTCTTCAAACATTTTGTCTTTGCTAGAATAACAATATTGTTTTTTCTTTGCTATTTTAATATTCAAACGATTTAACAATATACCCGTCGTATGTTTTAAATAATTTTGAATCTCTTCACTTAGCTAACCTCCATTTTTGGAGAAGTAAATACAAAATATACTAATAAATATAAATATTATGGGAAGAATGAACGGCATAAATAATGTTTGTAGTTTGATTATGCGATGAAATCGTTATTAAATAATACCAAGAATAATTTCATTGTTGATAATACATGTAGGCATCCATTTCAAACTGCTCTAACTTTAAAATGAAAATACACCATAAAGTGATGTTTAAAAGCAGAATAAAAAAAGGCCGACTACATTGCCTCTTTTCTCTCTTCGATTCCCCTTTTCTTCTCATCAGGTCTTGAAACATGTTTAAAACTGAACCAACCAACTGACGCATCTCGTACTTCAACATGTCATTTGGCTATATTCTGCATTCAAGAACATTTGCTAAATTTCTAAAGCGATGATAATGTGAAATATTTTTCATAAAAACTTTAAGAAGATTATTCAAATGGCTACGAACGGCCGTAAGTCTAAGCGGTAAATTGACATGTCAATAATTATCAGAATAAAAACAACGAGAAACATTACATTACAATGCATTTTTATATAAGCAAAGATTATTGTTAATTGTTAATGTTACAATTATTACAGATGTCAACGAATGTGATAGTAATCCCTGTCAGAATGGTGCAACATGTAACAATCTATTAGATCAATACACATGTGACTGTGCTCCTGGTTGGCAGGGAACTAATTGTGATACCGGTAATATTTTGTACATCATTATTGCAGTATTATATTAACTATTAAAATTTATGGTCTTAGTAGAGGAATAGTCTCCATAAGGGACTGTATATACTTAAGCCTCTTTGGACTAAACAATCATCAAATATTGCATGATTTTGTAAAGAACTAAATGGTGACATTTTAAGTGACATTTTACTGACCAGTGTATTAAAGTACTTCCTGGCAAGCGCATCTATTGTCAGCAAACATGCAGATAGCCCTTAACATATTAAGTTGTGAACTTAATCAGTGTATATTACTTTGAGTTTTTAATAATTTTATGAGTAAATTGTGATGGCATTGAAATCGCATTGAAATGGCAAGAAACACGTACATAAAATTACTGTATTCAATCATCGTCGGAAACACATACGTTTACAGATAATATACTGTGTTACCAAGATAATATTCCGTTTGGTGGAGACAAACCTAGAAAAATGATCGACGGCATACTCAAGCAATAAATTCAAAGTGATTTATATTCAGCCATTTACATTTTATGTTTATCAAACACTATTCATATCTCAATACAAGCAAATTTTTACCTTTTCAGATATTGATGAATGCGCCAGTGACCCATGTTCTAACGGTGCTAACTGTGTCAATCTACTAGATATGTTTGAGTGCGAGTGTACTAGTGGATGGCAGGGTGTCACATGTTCTCTTGGTATGAGTGTTATTCTTTATATTTACTCGTTGAAGGTGCCTGGCTAGCTCAGTTGGTGGCACGCAAGTTAACTGATCGAGGGGTCGTGGGTTCGATTCGCAAACGGGACATACTTTCGTGGAGCTTGGTCATGAAATTATTTCTACGACCATTCTCCATCCTACCAATGACTTTTAATTATGTAGCACAGTATTCAGTCACTGACGAAAGTATGCGCCTAATAGTTGGTTAACAGTTAAATCCAGGGATTTAGCCTTTCCAGGAGGAGTGAGTAGGTTGACTGACCGCTGTTATATGGCCTATACAAAGTGTAGCTACGGCGTTAAACCCAACAAACAAACAATATATACTTGTTAAAACATTGTACGTGTATTGGTAAACTTTAATCAAGTGTTAATGGTGTTCAAATAAGATGTTTTAAAATTTCAACATTTTGCTAAAAGGGACGCCACAACAAATAACAAAACAAAAGGAATGGTTTTAGCCTTGAATAGGAAAGGAAAATGTAATACATTACGATTCCACATTCATTTAACTCCTCTACCAAATTATGTTCTTATGTTCTTATATACAATTGTATATGTTTCTTTATTCTCAGATGTTGACGAATGTTTATCAGAGCCTTGTCAGAATGGTGCCACATGTGTCAATGGTAGAGATATGTATTCATGTGTTTGTGTACCTGGATGGCAGGGTACTGATTGTGATGTGGGTACGTGTATTTTCATATAGTCTACAAGAGCCTAGATTACTTATTCATTATTAACCTTTAATTGGTGTCTAAACTTCACATTTTAAAACATAGAAATAATTATAAAAAGTGCCAGTAAATGTACCATCAGTTCTAGGTTAGACGTACAAATTATAATTTAAAACGCTAGTAAATGTACCATTAATTCCATGTTAGATGTAAAAATAATAATTCAAAATACTAGTACATGTTCTATTGGTCCCAGGTTAGACGTAAAAATAATTATTAAAAATGTTTGTTAATGTACCATTAGTTACTAAGTTAGAACGTAGAACTAATTCAAAATTCTAGTACATGCTAACGTACTCCCAGATCTTGATTGAATGTTAGTATTTGTGTGAGTAACATAATAGTTTTATATGACCTCTCATTTCGATCACTTTCCCTTCAAATCTAAAGTTCTTTACATTAATGATAAGCATAATAGAATTGGTTCTATCGCAGAAAAGTATATTTTTTGTAAACAAATCTTACTGTGTGTGACTAATAGAATAATTTTATGTACTTAAATATCATATCATATGTACAAATATTTTCAGATATTGATGAATGCGAGGGTGAACCATGTATGAATAATGCAACATGTAATAATCTACTGAACCAATATACATGTGATTGTGGACCAGGATGGGAGGGATATGACTGCGATCAGGGTAACTTATGTCATTTAGATGTTCACTGTATACATAATGAAATAATAAAATATTTTTATTCTGCCATTTTGTGTTGTTTTGTTTATGCAAAGTTGATTTTTACGATGTAGCAACATATATCTCGTTTCACGTTATTTGAATTAAGGTTTTGCTTCTTATGGGATAGATGATGACTTTGTATTTATAACGCGACAAGTCCTGGAATGCATCCTTTTACATTTTACAGATTGTACCGATTTGATAGGTATGATAGTTATAAGTCATATTAATTTAGTGTGAGATGCTGATTTGTTTATGCCATTTATATATTTGTGGCTGATACCCATACATTATTTTATTAACCGATGCCCAATACTTTCATCACATTAATACGTTAATAACTTGTCAGTTGCGTATGCATTAACCCCGCTGATTTAAATGTTTGATATGTTTCGATAATCGCCGTACATAAATACGAATGTCTAATTCATTGAAAGTAAGTACAGAAGTACCGTAGTGAGTGTTCATGTGTAGGGATTATCGAACTAAAATGAAGCATTTAAATCAGTGGGATTAATGTAAGAACCACTTTAAGCTTAATGGAATGGTATACCGTACCTGGCGTTACGGTGTCAAAATGATAGATCACATACGACATACTGACCGAATGCACTTCCGTCATAATTATGATTAATTTACTAAACGAGTATTTGCACTATGAAGTCAGTTAGGGTTCAGCAGTCATAGTTGAAACATGTAGTTAATGATAAATATATATTAAGTTATTCGAGCGCTGTTAGCGGCTCGAACATATAAGTTAAGAACATTGCTTTGAATCTGGACTTATAAGTTATGATATTAGATTTAGAACTTTATTAAGTATGTTATCACGGACCATTATTAAATGTCATATACAAACTCGTGTTATTATAAACTGTACATGTATCCTAAGTATTATTGTTGGTATTGTAAACCAAAGACATGATACACACAACAGTGTGGCAACGTAACTAACTGTAGCATACCGCTACGCCACAATTGACATTTTTTGTAAAATACAATATTTAATGATTATGTTTACAGACATAGACGAGTGTGCCTCTAATCCATGTTTCAATGGTACATGTGTGGATTATCTAAATGGTTATAATTGTGATTGCTATCAAGATTACACTGGAAGACATTGTGACTACAGTAAGTAGAGCTCAACATTCCATTTGATTGTAGTGATAATAATAACCCGGGTCGATAGCGCAGTTGGAAGCGCGTCGGAATTTGGAATATCGTGTCCCGAAGGGGGTTCGGGTTCGCATCCAACCTGGGAAGGTTATACTCTTCCATGAACATTCGATAATTATGTCATTTTTCCTCGATTGATTAGATAACATTGAGAGGTTTCCGGCCTTGTGGAAGGGTAGGTGAGTACTGATTATAGCATGGGGTCCAGGAAAGCTAGATAAGGTGCGCTGGACGTCGTAAAATGACCAAACCTGCGTTGATACGGCGTTAAATCCAATATAAAATGATAATAATCGACCTAACAGAACTCACTAATTGAGAAGCAATGCCAATATGGATTATGGAAATGCAATCTTTGATGTCTGTGGCTGAACAACAGTCCTGCTTACATTTGTGTCTGTGAGAGGTGCTGTAAATTGTCAATAACAAATGGCGTATGAGTTATGTATTAAGTGATTAACCGCAGTTGTCTTAGTGTAATACTTGGTTACAGGGATAAGTGAGTACATGAAAATAATAAGAATTACCGTCTACAATTGCAGTCGAATGTAATGACTCTTTAATTTCTATGATTTGGTGTGGTTGTGTTAGTTTTAATAAGTTTACACGCAAAGTCCTATTTTACTACCTCATGCGTACTTGATGAACATGGTATTTAGACGGTTATGCAGCATGTGTCCTAACTTAAATTCAAGCAACTTTCATGATGGTTTGATATAACTTATTTAAGACCCTTATCTCGACAGAGCTTCTTATAGTAGATTTAGTGTCTGCTAGAGTCTACTTTTAGAAACAAAATCACACCGCGAGTACCAATTCTCTCTAACTGCTATTGTAACGATATTGCTCAAGTAATCCGTATGAGGATGTGCAGTATTTTGAATCGGACTTGCTCGGTTTAAATCGTTAGAACCAATGTTAATTTTTAAAATCTACTTGCTAACTTGATAATATACCGTGTGTTTTACTTGTTTTATTTCATCGTCCCACAACTCGTTTAATACAGGATACATTATGTTATGTTCATATTTATTTCAGAGATTGGATCACCAATGGATGGTAACTGGGGATCCTGGGAATCATGGCAAGGATGTTCAGAGGTGTGTGGTGTTGGTACTAAGAAGAGATATAGATCCTGTGATGATCCACCACCGGCATGGGGAGGTGATCCTTGTCCAGGAAATGGTTACGATGAAATGTCTTGTGATACTGGAGTTACTTGTCCAAGTAAGACGAATAGCTAGAACTTAATGTATAATATGTCATGTAGTTCATCCGATGTAATCTATTTAATTACTTGTAAAAAGTGTTCTAAACAGTATGTTGGCCAAACCACTCAACAATGTAAGCAAAGAATGAATAGACACAAGTTTGATATAATGCACTATCCGGACACTATCACTTCTGTCTCTGAACATTTTAATTCCCAAGGTCATACTATCCAGGATTTCTCTTTTATGCCAATTGATGAGGTAAAAAAGGATTGGAACAGGCTATTAAAAGAGACTTCCTGGATACATCGCTCCAGGGTTTATTCCCATTAGGGATGAATTCCAAAATCTTATTTTAAAGCTCCCCCCCCCCCCGTATTGTATTTAAATTTTGCATGTTAAATTGAAATGTTTTTCATAAACAGTTTAATTGATGTTTTTTATTATCTTTGTTTGCATTTATTGTCCAAGTAAGGGAACTTGCCTCTTCATGACTTGTTTGTCATAGGTTTATTAGCGTATAAGTGACAAACATTTAGTGTTAACTCACTGAGTTCAAAGGAGAACATTTAGTTAGTACAAATTTAGTACTTTGTACATTTAGGTTAAGTTTCATTATTTAATTTCATCTTTAATTTCATTTGGCACATCATACCCAGTAGTTTGTGGAGTGCCGAATAAACCAAACAACTTAAAGAACAAGCCAACTTGGAAAAGAAAGCAGTTTAAAGCTATCGTGTTATCCAAAACATTATATTTGACATATATATTCAGTGCATTTTTTCTGACAATGTAAACAAGCTGATATTTAATAAATCAGACCTGGTTAGGTTCTACAATTAGAAGAGATGCGCTTGTTGTATGACTAATACGTTTTTCCTTTAAGCAACTGTTGACGGTGGATGGGGTGCCTGGGTTGATCGTGGTGGCTGTAGTGTGACTTGTGGGGAAGGTACAAGATTGAGATCACGTGCATGTGACAGTCCAGCCCCTGCCAACGGTGGTGATTTCTGTCAAGGTGCTATGATAGAGACAGTTGCTTGTGATGAAGGAGCTTGTCCCATTGACACCGGAGCTTCTAGTTACGGTGACAGCTATCAGAATGTAAGTTTCTTTTGATCTCATTCTAGTTAAAGGATTTTCATCAGGTTTGGCACTAAATTCAGAGAATTAGCCTTTCCTAGAACGACGAGTAGGTTGATTGTCTGCCAGGATGTGACCTTAACGAGTATAATGCGTTGCTATTGCGTTAAATTTAACCAAAATACTTAAAAAAGAACAACAAATAATCATCGCAGTGATAAAACTCGCTAACGCTTTCAAATGGAAGTTTTAATATGTTTTCTCTAAACTTAACAAAGAAAAAAAATATGGGACCAATGGCAACGGGATTGATTACTTCATCAAAAAATTAACGGTAGCTCCGATTGGTTCAAATACATCAATTGCTTACCCTGATTTGTCAGTTAGACATAACTTTACACAACTAGCGGTTAAAAATCAGTGTATTCAGTGCTTTGATTATTTATATAAAATTCTTGATAAAAGTGTTTGGTTCATTTATGTATTATATTTTAAGGTTTGTCCAATTGGATTCTTCACATGTAAGAGTGGCAGTATTGTTTGTATTCAAGATTTCATGGTATGTGATTGTATGAGTGATTGCTATGATGCGAGTGACGAGGATACTGAATGGAGTGGTTGTGCCACTGAATGTAGCGGAGCTCAAGGTTAGTGTTTTATTTTTTAGATTTTGGGTCAATGTGTAGTAATTGATTGCTCGAGTTTTGGTTTGATTCCCGGCTGTTGTGGGCCATAACCTTTTATAAACTCAGCACTGAGGTATCAAATTATTGTCAACTTTTGGTTTGTATCATTCGAATGATGAAATAGTCAGACTCAGTGATAGAAGGGAGAATGTCCGTATGCCCCGGCTGGCAATCGAACCATGACCCTTCGATCAGTAAACTTATGAGATACCGACTGAGCTAGCTTGTACAAATAAAAAAATTATCTCCACCGAACTATTAAAGCGCGGATAGCTTAATATTACAAGTGTTAACTGTGATACTATGTTTTCACGTGTGTATGTTAACCTAACTTCATATCGATGCGCGTTATCTGACTGCGCAAGACCGAATGTAATTGGCCGTGACATGTTGGTGATACGCTTCAAAAGGTGTGGTTTCTAAGACCTGTGTTGCAAGCAATGCATGCCAAAAATTAAATAAACTTATGACGATAGTCAGTTATTTGTTTTTTTTCCATTACAGGATTGAAGGCAGTATCTTTCACATTGGTCGCCATTTTGATGTGTATGGTGGCACTTATTAAACAACTCTTTTAGAGAAAATTGAGTAACTAAAATGGAATAAAGATGATGACAGTTTGAAACGAGCTGATTTTATATTTGGTAATACAAACGGAAAAAGCTGACATTTTGATTTTGTGTTTCGTAATTCAGTTGTAAAAACCAACCATGTTTCGCACACATTTCTAGAGAAGCCAAAAAAAACAATATAAAAGCTCGTAGACGCTACAAGAGTATTTATAATGTATATACTATAAGCATATTTCGTCCATTAATTGTGTTGCTTGTATGTATTTGTAATATGTTATGATTAAAGACGTAATATCTTGATAAACTAAATTGCTCAATACTGATTACCTCTGAGTATACCTCAATATAATATTTGCCTTTGAAAAGTGAACTGTTGGGCTAATGAGAGTTTGTCATGGTGAAGCTGAATTGAACATTGAGATATTAACACCCCTGGACTGAGTTTAGTTACCGCAAACTTTACAGAAAGTTACATAACGATACATTCGGAACTCCCCGGCCATATAATTGTTTACTTTAACACCGGTAGTTTCAAAATAGCGTCTAAATATGTCCGAGATGTTTCGCAGCAAATGATCGAGGAGTTCCGAATGTATCGTTACAGAACGTTCTGTAACATTCGCGGTAACTGAACTCAGCCCTGTAAGCTACTGAACAAGTTTGAACCGTCAACAACAACTTATCAAATTACCGTCATAGTTGTTTTATATACAAATATATATATTAAAAGACAAGTTTGAACCGTCAACAACAACTTATCAAATTACCGTCATAGTTGTTTTATATACAAATATATATATTAAAAGACAAGTTTGAACCGTCAACAACAACTTATCAAATTACCGTCATAGTTGTTTTATATACAAATATATATATTAAAAGACAAGTTTGAACCGTCAACAACAACTTATCAAATTATCGTCATAGTTGTTTTATATACAAATATATATATTAAAAGATGACATCGTAATTTTGTTAAGCTAATGCTAATATAGCTCGTTTAGGATAACTTGAGACAAAATACAACGATACCATTTTTATACACAGGTAATTATCGACTATTATCAGTGTGTTTTGATGTATTAAATTAAGTATGAGAACACACGTTCCGCGCATTAAGACATGTTTAATACTTTCATTACACAAAATCAGCTGACATTCCTGTTTTATCTAATACATGATTCCCATTTATGTAAACAAACTGAGTCGTTTGTCTCAAGTTATCCTAAACGACCTATTCCCGGAATACTAATTATTTATTGTTGAGTATTTGATAATGTACACGTGTATATCTAAGTGCATTCTTGTACAGAGGGGTTATCAAGATTCACAATTGATAATCGTGATAAGCTCTTAGTATACGAGAAGGATTTAAGTGCTGTTGTTGATGTTTTTATCAATTGTTGAACCATGTTGTTAATACTGTTATTGTTGTTTTATTGTTGTTTTGTTGCTTTTAACATTCATGTATCATCTCAACTAACAAAATTAATGTTGATTGATGTGAAATTTGAAATAAATTCAAGAAAATAAACATCATTTAATAGTCTTTATTTATAAATACTTTTGAAACTCGGACCAGTGTTACACGATGTCGTTTCTGAAATGAAAGGAACAATGGTCTCTGATACACGGTGGCAATACCACGTGACTATGTCATCACAAAGCAATACCATGTGACTATGTCATTACAAAGCACTACCACGTGACTATGTCATCACAAAGCACTACGGTTTGAAGAAGAAAGCAGTAAAACTTCACCTTGACTCTGAGTTTTAAAGAGCCGTAAGTATTATAATTCTAGTCAGATTTACATGATACCTACTCGAGGCTAAGCAGAAAAGTGTATACTATTTGCTGCACATCACATCTTTGACGACTTCAAATTGAAATTGCTACATATTAGTTTGATACTTATATTGGGCGCAATTAACCCACAGTCAACGCTAAAAAAATGAATTGCATGTATCGCGAAGCCTACACGAAGCCAACAGGGTTCATAATCTAACTATATGTCCCTAATTAAAGGTACTATTTCTCATATTTGGTTAAATTCTTCTATATTTTTAAAATACCATTCAGTGTCTGTAATTGTGTAAAAAATAATTCCTGATATTTAAGACCAACTGACCAATAAAAGTATACACGAATTATACAAAAGTCACAAAAATGCACCAAACTGTCTGTACGGTGTAGATTTTTACTTCTTGTAACACGTACCATCATTTGTAGTTGTTTGTCAATTTGCACTAAATTGTCATTGTCGAATCACTAATTTCCTGCTTCAAATATGTTTCAAGTTAAAGAAAAAGCAAATATTTATGTTACTCAATGTGATGTCGTCGTGGATGATGAAACATATCATGATAGTAATGTAGATGGTGATGTCGTGATTGATAATGCAGAAAGGGATGTTAGTGATGAATGTGATGATGTCGTAAATGATTAAACCTCTGATGATAGTAGCATTTATTGTAATGACGTCATCGGTTATGATGATTGTGTTGTGAATGATGTCGATGATGTAAGTTTAGATCAAAATAATAACTTAGACAAAGTAACAGTTCAATATATTGATATTTCTGATGAAGATACTGATTACAGTAATAATAGTCATGAACTTGTTAAAGACAATATCGCTACAAGAAGAGTGGTTGATTACCAAACTTTAACATCCAGGACTATTAATACATATATTGGTGAAGAGGTTGTTTACCAGGAAACTCAAATGACTCTTGGCATTACAATATGGATTAGATTTTGTGTTTTCTGTTGGGAATGTCGTGAAAATCACGATTATAAATTATTTCACCGGTGGTGATTTGTAAATGTTTCATCTAGTCTGATGGTGCCTTAAATAATGTGTTGTCACCGGGGTGATTCGTTCATGTTTTGTCTGCACCGGTGGTGGTTTTAAATATGTTTTGCACCGGCAATAATAGAAAGAAACAATTCCTTTACTTTACTTGAGTAAACATGAAAAATATATGTTTCTTAGTAACATGAAATATCAAACCAAAACAAAGTCCTGAATTTTCAACCTGTTTCTAAGTATATTTCAACAAAAAACATCTAACAAATAAGTTATCTCTATACATATATAAGTTTGGGAGTGAAAAACGCAAATAAATAAATTATAAGAAAATTTACAAGAGGTTACGGTATCTACACCAAACAAATATATTTTTCATCACACATTTAAAGCTGTTTGTTTGGTTTTCAGACCTGAAGACATACCTGATAAAGCAATCTCTCTTAATTTGTCGTTTTTAGCTTTACCTGATTCAGAAAAAATTAAGTTAATTTTTTCTGATAAGTCTATTATAAGAATTTGTGCCAAAACCTGTTTCAATATTTTAAATAAAAGGCAGTGTCTTTTAAATAAATAAAATTTAGTTCCTTTAATCATATGTTTTTTTTCATATTCTTTACTATCTCTTTATGTAATATTTGTTTTAACTGTACTATGAATCTTTTACCATGTATGTAGGTAATCAATGCTATTCAAATCATTTCTGATCGGATCAGATATGATGATCGATTTTCTAAACTAATTTTTTTTTCATGCGCGTTAGTGCACCAAATTAATTATTGTCAGTTTTAAGTCTTTCCCAAATATACATTTAACTTGCGAATAGCATTGATTAGCTGCTTTCTATTTTTAATCTGTGTATAATACTTTTGTTGAAAATAACTATATTGTATGAAAGTGTGATAGTTTTAGTTAATATATAAAATGCTTATAGTCTTTTATAACTCTACTAAGAGTGGCTATGTTCATGTTGTTGTTTTTTATATTGAATAATATGTATGTTTTATGCACATGATGTACATAGATGAGACTTTAATTAATAAATTAATATTAATTAATTAATAAATTAATACCCAGAACGTACATCAAACTGAAAGTATTTGTCACATCTAGGAAATTATGTTGATTATCTATGTTGATAAAACTACTTAAACTTGATAATATAATATATTTGAAAGACATCTACCAAAATCATTATCATAACCATTTAACTTGGTTGGGAAAATTACAGATTAAAATATTAACACTGAATATCAAAAAAATAGTTATACAGTTTTTGCAAAATAATTAACTTTTCCAAATTGTTAAGTATTAATTTGGTTACACAACTCTACATTAGATAACAAGTAACCAGTGCATGAAGAACTTAGTGAAAACTGGGAAGTTGTGTAAGTTGAGACAATGTATTCTCGTTCCCAGGGTCTGGTAGGATTTTCAATACTAGCCTGGTTTATTTCGCGTGTGCGCATGCGCATTCAATATTCTTTACACACCAATGAAAAACGCGTCTAAATAATTGCGCGAAACTGTGCTATTTTAAAAAAGGCTGTTGACAAATAAGCTTACGATAGGCCTATCATACTGCTACTGCATGTGTAAAATGCCATTGAAAATCTGCTGTAGTCAAGAAGTAAATATAAGGATTTTTTATACGTTTAATTGAAAGAAATTGTCGAATAGACATTTTAAAGCACCGAATTTTACTCTCTTCAAGTGAAGCTAGCTTTATTGCAATGTGGATTGAGTAGAAATTAAATAAATAATCTACATACAACAGCTAGTATTGAGAATCCTACTAGACTCTGGGAACGAGAATGAGACAATAAAGAAGAAAATTGTAAATGTAAGTGCCAACAACAACAACAACAATGATGATGATGATGGAATAATGATGAATTGATTAAGACACATTGATTTGTCCATGTTAGAACATTTCGATCACTATATGCCGTGCGTATATGGGAATATCATACTGATTTCAAGAGTTAATCTTGGGTAATTACGTAACATACTGTCATGTACACTGGGAAGTGCACGTTTTAATTGTTTGCAGCAATTTAAATCAATATTAATCCTTTTGACGACAAACATGTGTTTGCAATTTTGAACGGAAATTAATGTAAACAATTTAAAATATGTGGCGGCATTTTTTCACACTTTGTCGATGTTTGATTGCGTAACAATACAATGACATAATTGCAAGGTCTAATCGTGTAATCATAGACTTACTTTAATTTCAAATTACTTTGATTTAATGAATTCTTAAATAAAGTGTGACCTAGTTTTTTTATTGTGACTATATACGCTTAAATGTGACCGGTTTTGAAGAAATATGAAATCGGCGATCGCAGGAAATCAAATTTTCTGTAGTTGAATTAACCTTTATCGTTAAACTACGACATTTTTATTTTATCATTTATTAGAAAGTTACGTAAACATTACTTTTTCCGTCAATATTTTTCTGAAGGAAAGAAATCTTTTTTAACAGATATTATACCGGTACGTATATATACCTGATATATTTTCGCGAAGTTGAAACAAATCTCCAAATAACAGATTTGTTTGTCAACAATATATGCTTTGGTAAAATTTTAAACATATTCATATAAATTATAGGCCTAAATTCAATTAAAATTTTCATAATGCTATCATAAGCTGCACTGTAAATACCAATGACATAGTAACTTTACAGTAATTAGGGCTGCAACGGTTCAGCGAACTACCGTGAAACCCGAACCGAAGGTGGCCGGTACGAGTGTACCGTACCGTGACCTAAAAATGCGAGTGAACCGCGGTCTTTATAAATATTGTCTAACATATATTCCTTTTGGTCATTAAGAACGAATTTTAAATCAAAATCTCATGTCAAGACGACGACAAACACAAGTTAATCAATTTAACACAAATTAGATAAATTAGTCGTGATAATCATTTACTTTAAGCCATTCGTATATGTGTGAAAATCATATTAATTTTCTGTAGTAATCCTAAATTATTAACAAACAAACTGCCATGTACACCGGGTACATTAACCTTTTGTTTGATGACGAACATGTGTTTGTAATTTTGAATTGAAACTGATGTAAACAATTTAATATATGTGTCGGCATTTTTCACAGTTCGTCGATATTTGATAGCCTAATAATACAATGTCATAATTGCTATGTCTCATCGTGTAATCATAGACGCTTCTATAATTTAATTGTTACTTTAAATATTTTTTAAAACAAGTGTGACCTAGTTTTTTAATTGTTGACTCCATACGCTAAATTATAGGCAGGTTTTGAAAAGATACACAATCGACGATCGCAGGAATTAGATTTTTTTTAAATTAACTATGACTCCCGTTATTTTTACGTTATTTTATCATTTTATTTTTAGAAAATTCAAACATTACTTTTTTCCGTTCGTATTATTTTTTTCCGTTCGTATTTTTCTGGAAAAAAAACCAAACAAACTATTTTTCAACGAATTTTCGTATTTTACCGATGCAAGTGTAATCAAAATGTCGTTTGCTAATCGTGAAAGAAATAAAAGCGTTATGTTGTGTATTGATATTGATGGATTAAAATGCGTTGGTGTTTTTAAGACGTGCAATTGTACGATTAACGCTTACAATTTAAAATGGCGCTAATTTTCGGCACATACGCCCAAAACTCCCAACACGTGAATCTTATTAAATCATAAACATAACTTTAAAACTCAACAAAAGTAATTGTCTAAACAAACTTCTTTGTCGTCATTTTACAACCTAATTATGTCTTAATTAGTAATATTTTTCGTAAAAACTAATCCCTATGGTCATATGGATATAGCCTAAATGTAATATATTTTCGCGACCCACGCTATCGCATATTAAACTGAAACATTTTAAAATTTACATTAGTAATGTAAAAAGCTTATAAATTGTTCTTCCTAATATAACAAAAATGCTTCAGGAACCAACAAATTCAAACAAAAGTCACAATTTTCGGGCACACGAAGTTGAAACAAATCTTCTAACAACTGACGTTTTTTGTCGATATTGACAATTGTAATGGTAAAATTATATGCATATTGCATATTCATGTAGTTTATGAATTCAATTAAAAATTCTTATTATGCTATCATACCTACACTGTATTTATCAAAACTATTGTATTATTGTGGTAATCATTGACAAACAGTTAAAATAACTACACCTGCTAGTATGCATGACTTTATGAAAATGTTCAGTTTGTTGTTTAATGAGTATTTTAAATAGGCAAAGTTCTAACAGACAAGATGTTTGTATAAACTTGTTAGCAAATTAAAATACTGTTATGGTTAATAGTTGATTTATTAAACACAATTATACAAAGGAATCTTTATTATAAATAATATTACCATATTGAACCTAGGTACGTATTGTGAACCTCAACTGCCGTACCTAGGTACGTACCGTACCGCAACTTGGCTCAAGGTACGCAGCCCTAACTTTTTATGTACTAGCTTGTGAAACCAACAAGCTAACAATTCTGTTTTTTGTAAGTCATGCACAGATAGCGCACGACTTTTATGTGAACATGTAGACCTTTTGTTTATTATGGATAGCAGAATATGGCCACTGTTAATCGAACATGTCCCTAAAGGCATAAACACATACATTTCTACCCTTAAAGCTGGTGTACTTACATGCAACTAAATGCAATTTTAAACAAGACCCTAATTAAGATGAAGGCTGATCCTAATAATAAAAACAACGATGCCACAAAAGGAGGGTCTTTTGCTGATGTTGCTTCAACTTGTGACCCAGCCTTATTGCTTTTGTTATCTGCAATGTGAAATTGTTTATGCTCTACTATGGCTTTAAAGATTTACTTTTTATTAATTTGTATGTACATTACCTGGGGTGTGGAATTCCTATGCCCGACTTGTCAGACTCGTACCTATATGGCTGCGGACGAGTAAATATGTCCAACCCACTCGTCCGAGGACAAGTTATATTTTTAGCTGTAAAATAATTCTAACATAGCTATACAATGTACTTAAAATATAGATATTTCAATGCTTCTATCACATTCAACAGTGAACTATTTTTATTGTCAATCATTTATCATTACTTACAGTATTTACTTAACATCATAGTTCTATAAAAAATTTTCGAGTATTGAACTTCTGGGCAAGTAAGTTTTGATTCTGGACAAGTTGATTTTTTAGGTTGCAATTGTACGTGGGCAAGTTGAAAAAACTTGAAATTACACATATCTGATTACTGTTACATGTATATGAAAACAGTAAAATATCATTAAGCTAAAGATTTTCACTTAAAAAACTACTGTGTTCTATTTTTATTTTCCAGACCATACAACAAAGGCAAGAGGTTCCAAAAGACGCTTGGAAGAAAACACTGGTGATTGTAATGATGATTGCAAAGTTAAGAAAATGGTGGCAAATGATGAAAATAAAGTCAAAGTGAATAGTAATGCACACGAAAACATCGCGATTAAAACCAATCACATACAGATGAGAATAATAAAAAGAGAAAGTCTGATGAAGACGCTGATACAGTAAGCGAAATGAAAAGACCAAAGATCAAGTTTCGACTGGGCACAGAAAACCCACCCACAAGTATCCCTGAAGTGCCGAAAAAAACCTTAAATGATGTTCAAGAGTGCTCCAACTCATGTGTATGTAAAGCAGGACCTAGTGTCAAACCAAAGCCGATTTCACGACGAGGTGAACAACCAGAAAAGCCATTGTACCAAAGGTTACTACAAAGGCGACTTCTTAACACAGTTAACATGGTGTTCCATGAATGTTGTTCACTGAAATGTTGTGAGAAATGGTGTGAAAAGAGAATATCCGCTGATATGTTAGAAAATGGTTTTGATAAGTCTAACTTGAGAGTGGATTACTTCAGCTGGGGACAATATGAACAAAAACAAGATGACGAAAGCAATGATGACGTAGGCAACAACGATGATTGGTTCTGGTGAACTATTAATCATCTTACTACATTTTATATATTTATAGTCCATTAATTGATCAAATGCAAATGACAATTTATCAACTTAATATTTGGTTTGTCTAGTACAGACGTTTATTTTTTTTAAACTATTAAAAATAATGTATACGTACGTATACCGGCATGTAAAAACCAAATGCTTTTGTTTTAATTATTGTTTAAAGTAAAATATGTGTTCTGTTTCGGTGTCTTACAAAGGCCAAGCTCAGGATTTCGAATCAAGTGTCCCTAAGAGGTTGCTAGTTAGAGTCTCACCCGGACTGGTTATACTCTTCCATGGATATTCGACAATAATGTTGATTTTCCTCCATTGATTAGGTATAACAACAACAACAACAACCTTTATTGCTCTAAACATACAACATGTTTATAGCAAACAGAATGAAATTTACAAACACATATAGTGAACATGGCATTATCATAAACAGACATACGAAAAAAAAAGAAATTTAAATGAATCCCATGGTGATCACCCGCATATATTATATATATAACCCATAGTAAAACATGTAATTATGATAAAATAAAATGAAGAAACACGCCCTTCATACAAGTATAGGGCTAAATATTTTGTTTGTATTGTATAAAGATATTATATTCAGCCTAGTCTGGTAAGAAATATAACATTTACATGGTCAATTTAAATCTGAAGGCACACCTTTGCAGGATCTGTACTAAACATTTTCACCAAATCAAAAATGCTTAGTCCGATCTAAAAAAGGAAAAATCGTGTACATAATATTATGCATAATATAATGGAAAAGATATCGAACGTTTGGAAGGGTTGATTAGTCTTGGTTATAGACAAGGTCCAGGAAACCTAGGTAAGGTGAGCTTGCCTCAGTAAAATGACAATAATGTTTGTCGACACGGCGTTAAACCCACTGGCACCAGAGTCCTCACACTCGTTAAATACGCACACATATAATAATAAGTACACATTAACATAGATCCCATGCTACTCAAAAATGACTTACAGTCAAGAAATACACTAATGGACAGGTACATTTTCCCAATTCTAGGGGGGTCCGGACCCCCCTGACCCCCTTTGGATCCGCCTTTGTGGACCCTACGTTTTAAGCAACTCTTGTAAAAATTGGACTGATATGAAAATCACTAATTTGAGAATGGTGATTTTATTATCAGTAAATATAATTTGTATTATAATTGTTATTTTAAGAAGGGTTTTACTAACAATTAAATCTCCGTTTTGCCATTATATGCTCCTTTTCGCCTAAAAGTCTCCATTTCGTATCTTATCCATGCCAGTTTTAAATGACGTAAATAGGCACATGGATTTCGTGCATAATTACTTGTGTAATCCGTGTGGTTCAGACGACCAAAATATTTAGAATTTACCTTTTAGAGAGCAACTTCTATGAAATAGGATAACTTGAAAGTTAAAGGTGCAATGATGAAGGATAAAATTCTAGAATTTATTCAATGTCGATTCTGGGTATTACGAAGTGTTTGGATATTTCAGGTAAGAGGTTTAATTAACAATTGAGAGCCGTCAATGGACAGCGCGCTCTACTATTAGGAGTGGTCTTGTAAACGGAATCAATTATGAAATTCAATTGAGATGAAAAATTTAACAAGAATATTTTCATTGACTGCAGCTTTTTTATTTTTTGCAGATCTTCTTACTAAAAAATTTTCAATATAAAAGACTCACAATTTAAAATAGTAAAAATTCAAGCTAGAGTGATGCAACTTTAAAATTGACTTCCGATGGTAATACCGTAGTCATGTGTGAATATTCAAATCAATCCCATCAGTAGTTGCCAAGATAAAATGTTGCATTAGAACTTAACTTAGAATGTATGTTTGTATGTAAGGGCCATAATTTAGTATAAATTATTGTTAGTTTTATGAATTATAGTATTTGATATCTAATGGTAAATTTTATCCTACATGATAGACGTTTCAAATGAAACCCTTTAGATAAAATGTTGCGCAAAAAATCTTAATCAAGAAACAGTATTCGATTATAGTGATTGTTTCAAGAAAAAATCAATGTGTGTACAATAGCATCATTGTTATTAGTATACACTGCTCATGTAGACCCAAAAGGTATTAGTTATCCAAAGTAATTGGTTATATAGATTTTTATACATAAAAATCAATATAAGGTTTCTCTTTTGCAAGAGCCATTTTGACAAAAAAATGACATAAAAACAAAACATTAATAAAAAGGTCTTACAACACAGAAAATTAAGTTTAATAGTAAAAAACACAGATGTACAAAACAAATATTTGAGCTCTGTGTCGAAAAATTCCAAGTACGAGAAATGATACGTAGCAAAAATACCGACGCACATAGAATTCAACAGAAACTAATTTACGAAAGTTTTTAGGTCGAAGAGTCCAGGGGGCGAAAACAAAAATAGTTCCGTTTTAAAAAGTACCGAAATGCGTGGCTTTTATCATCGATTTATTCATTCGAACGCTCTTGGTTTTATCAAAACGAACTTTTTTGCCGGCGATATTGTCCGAACTTTTCGATTGAGCATAAAAAACCTATACCATACCCCAGAAAAATGTTTCGTCCCTCGTTTCGTAACTCAATTCCTGTTATAGGCCCTACCGGCATGTATATGTACGTATTTCGGAACTGTGTTTGTTTTACTTGTGTGAATTTCTATATTTGTTTGAGGCGAAAGTTTATTACTGCACTTTAATAGTTGCACAAGCATTTAATTGTGTCAGTACTTCACATTACTTTATTGATTGATTTAAAATATGTTTAACTGTTTCACTACTACTGCATTTCATGCTATTCTATATTGCGTATGGGATAAAATATTGCACATTGAACCGCATATTACATACATTAGATTTACTGTATATAAAGTTGTATATTGAATATAAAATTGTAAATTGTATAAAAATGTATAGATCTATATGTATAAATAAAACAATAATGCATATATATAGTTAATTATTGTTATAATTTTTATGTTATTGTATTTTTACCACTTTTTTATTTGGTTTACATTCACAAAGGTATAATTTCTATAATCTAAAGTATGTGCTTTGTAGTTGGTTAACAGCTAAATCCAGAGATTTAGTCTTTCCAGGACAGTGACTAAGTTGACTGACCGCCGTTATATGACATATACAATGTGTTGCTATGACGGTAAACCCAACAAAACAAAAATAAAATAAGCATCATTAAATATAAGTATATAATATACAGTCACATATAAGTAATTCGTTTTCTCCAGACTAGTTATTTTGGTGATTTATAAGCAAGGAAAATATATAAGGGAGACAATGTCAAATTAAATACGTTTGAAACTGAACTGAATTTTTTTGACTCTCTCGTCTACAAATACATGTTGTACTCGTAACATGTTAATTAGCGATATGTTTCATTGGTTAAACTGTTACATAGACACAGAGTCATACAAAAGCCAAGTAATCACTTCTTTTGGTATAACATTTTATGTGTTCCGTCGTTCTCATATACCACGACACTTTTTTCTTTGACACGACCATCAGAACTGCTTAGTAAATTGGATGACAAATTAAGCAATAGGAACAATCTTAAAGATCGCCGAGGTTGTTCAGAATGCAAAATTAGACACAATAAATAATTCACCTCATTATTAAATTATTTTTTAATTTAAAATTGGTCATGGCCAGTGGCGTAGCAAGGTCTTTTTGATGTGTACGCAAAATCCTAGGGGTCAAGGGCATGCCCCGCCCCGAATTTGTTTTTCTGTAGATCATTTCAGGAGCATTTTTGGCAACTATTCAAAATGGGTCTGTATAATTCAATCTGGACACAAATATAGGAAGACAACATTCATACAAATTATCATTCAATTTTAACCAGCGTTTAAAGAACTATATAGACTGGATTCAAAGACACACATCGAATTTTAAAACCGTAAATTCAACTCCCAAAAGGCATCGCAAGTCCCATTGAAATATAACTTGACATAAGGTTAGTAAAATAACGATCAAGCAGTTTTGTTTTACACACCCCTACCCCCCTCAGGCGAAAGATTTTATTACATTTTTGGCGTTTGTATTTTTACAATTTTCTGGACCAGTGTGTACGCAGCTGCGTACTCTGCGTACTGGTAGCTACGCGCCTGATGGCTATTGATGATGAAATTTATGCTGGAAAACACTCAATATTATAATATTTTACGTCCTCTAACGTCATGACGTCAAAAAACGTCACAGTTACATATGACGTAATAACGTAACGTATACAACGTCAGAATCACTATAATGACATATAAAGCGCACAAAGCAGCATCATATAAGAGATACAGATTTATATTACAAGAAGAAATAATGAGAGACATGACAAAATTGACTGGAAATGTTTGTACAGAGTTAGCAAGGAATAGGTAAGTGTTTATTTAAAATTAAATTTCGTCAAACGTTGAGCTTTAAATACAGAATGTTACTTATTATAAGGATTTCGTCTGTTTATTGCAACCTTCCTCTAATTCAGATATTCAAAAGATTTCCTGAGGTCTATGAAATATTTTGAATTCTATTATATTTCGATACAGAAAGTGGTAATGAAATAATGTCTATTTTTTAATTTAAAAAACGACGCTACAGGTTGTTTTAAATAATTTTTAAAGCGAAATTAAAATGAACATAAAAATAACGACAAGCTCAGTGTAGGTTAGCATATATGTTTTAATTTTTAGCACTTTTGTCCCAATTAGATATATATAAATTTATTTGATTTCAGTGATCAAAGTGTCAAGAGTGTCACCATAACAACTGAAAAAAATGGAAACCAAACAAGTACATAGTGTTTAATGATAATGAAAGTTCTAAATCTAGTTTTTCTTCGAGACAAACCATCACTGGTGAGTTTATTTATACTAATTTATTTCGCTAGACTGTGAAGCAAGTTCATACAACTTATATTAATCACTCTCGAGTCCACTTCCAGGTATATTTGAATTAGTCGTAATTTTGGCAGGCAGCTGCAAGAAATTAACGAACATAATAAATGTATTATTGCATTCCGGAGATCATGTCACTTTATACCCCGAATAAGGGTATCAGCTCGCTAGCAACGTGTGTTATTGTCTTTGCTATTGAACCAAAATACATTTCAAGTTTCTACAAATCGTAAAATTCATCAATTTATATATTGTTTTAATCAACACTTACTTGTAAGCAAACATTTGACAACTGTTATTAACTTCAAACATCTATTGCAGTTTCCAACAAAATCTCAGAATGGACAAGAAAAGATAACTCTCCCCAAAGATCAACCTATGAATACACAGAAAGATATAAGAAAATTAGACAACGTGAATCTGAAATTAGACAAGATATTATGAATGTAATTCAACAGAAAATTAGCCATCTTCAAGGTAATTTTAATATAGATTTCTATTTAAAAACTACAGTGCAACCTCTCTTAAGCAACACCAACTGGGAGGGCCTAAAATGTGTTGTTGTTCAGAGGTTGCATTCTCGTTCCCAGAGTCTAGTAGGATTCTAAATACTAGATAGTATTGAGAATCCTACTAGATTCTGGGAACGAGAATGAGAGGTTGTTGTTCTGCAGAGGTTTAATTTAATGAAAATTATAACTTAGGGAAATGTCAAAAGTTGTTATTGTGCAGAGGATTTGTTCTGTAGAGGACAGCTCTGCAAAGGCTATACTGTACTAAGTACTTGGGATTTTCTCGTACTTTTTATGTACTAGCTTGTGAAACCAACAAGCTAACAATTCTGTTTTTTGTAAGTCATGCACAGATAGCGCACGACTTTTATGTGAACATGTAGACCTTTTGTTTATTATGGATAGCAGAATATGGCCACTGTTAATCGAACATGTCCCTAAAGGCATAAACACATACATTTCTACCCTTAAAGCTGATGTACTTACATGCAACTAAATGCAATTTTAAACAAGACCCTAATTAAGATGAAGGCTGATCCTAATAATAAAAACAACGATCCCACAAAAGGAGGGTCTTTTGCTGATGTTGCTTCAACTTGTGACCCAGCCTTATTGCTTTTGTTATCTGCAATGTGAAATTGTTTATACTCTACTATGGCTTTAAAGATTTACTTTTTATTAATTTGTATGTACATTACCTGGGGTGTGGAATTCCTATGCCCGACTTGTCAGACTCGTACCTATATGGCTGCGGACGAGTAAATATGTCCAACCCACTCGTCCGAGGACAAGTTATATTTTTAGCTGTAAAATAATTCTAACATAGCTATACAATGTACTTAAAATATAGATATTTCAATGCTTCTATCACATTCAACAGTGAACTATTTTTATTGTCAATCATTTATCATTACTTACAGTATTTACTTAACATCATAGTTCTATAAAAAATTTTCGAGTATTGAACTTCTGGGCAAGTAAGTTTTGATTCTGGACAAGTTGATTTTTTAGGTTGCAATTGTACGTGGGCAAGTTGAAAAAACTTGAAATTACACATATCTGATTACTGTTACATGTATATGAAAACAGTAGAATATCATTAAGCTAAAGATTTTCACTTAAAAAACTACTGTGTTCTATTTTTATTTTCCAGACCATACAACAAAGGCAAGAGGTTCCAAAAGACGCTTGGAAGAAAACACTGGTGATTGTAATGATGATTGCAAAGTTAAGAAAATGGTGGCAAATGATGAAAATAAAGTCAAAGTGAATAGTAATGCACACGAAAACATCGCGATTAAAACCAACCACATACAGATGAGAATAATAAAAAGAGAAAGTCTGATGAAGACGCTGATACAGTAAGCGAAATGAAAAGACCAAAGATCAAGTTTCGACTGGGCACAGAAAACCCACCCACAAGTATCCCTGAAGTGCCGAAAAAAAACTTAAATGATGTTCAAGAGTGCTCCAACTCATGTGTATGTAAAGCAGGACCTAGTGTCAAACCAAAGCCGATTTCACGACGAGGTGAACAACCAGAAAAGCCATTGTACCAAAGGTTACTACAAAGGCGACTTCTTAACACAGTTAACATGGTGTTCCATGAATGTTGTTCACTGAAATGTTGTGAGAAATGGTGTGAAAAGAGAATATCCGCTGATATGTTAGAAAATGGTTTTGATAAGTCTAACTTGAGAGTGGATTACTTCAGCTGGGGACAATATGAACAAAAACAAGATGACGAAAGCAATGATGACGTAGGCAACAACGATGATTGGTTCTGGTGAACTATTAATCATCTTACTACATTTTATATATTTATAGTCCATTAATTGATCAAATGCAAATGACAATTTATCAACTTAATATTTGGTTTGTCTAGTACAGACGTTTATTTTTTTTTAAACTATTAAAAATAATGTATACGTACGTATACCGGCATGTAAAAACCAAATGCTTTTGTTTTAATTATTGTTTAAAGTAAAATATGTGTTCTGTTTCGGTGTCTTACAAAGGCCAAGCTCAGGATTTCGAATCAAGTGTCCCTAAGAGGTTGCTAGTTAGAGTCTCACCCGGACTGGTTATACTCTTCCATGGATATTCGACAATAATGTTGATTTTCCTCCATTGATTAGGTATAACAACAACAACCTTTATTGCTCTAAACATACAACATGTTTATAGCAAACAGAATGAAATTTACAAACACATATAGTGAACATGGCATTATCATAAACAGACATACGAAAAAAAAAGAAATTTAAATGAATCCCATGGTGATCACCCGCATATATTATATATATAACCCATAGAAAAACATGTAATTATGATAAAATAAAATGAAGAAACACGCCCTTCATACAAGTATAGGGCTAAATATTTTGTTTGTATTGTATAAAGATATTATATTCAGCCTAGTCTGGTAAGAAATATAACATTTACATGGTCAATTTAAATCTGAAGGCACACCTTTGCAGGATCTGTACTAAACATTTTCACCAAATCAAAAATGCTTAGTCCGATCTAAAAAAGGAAAAATCGTGTACATAATATTATGCATAATATAATGGAAAAGATATCGAACGTTTGGAAGGGTTGATTAGTCTTGGTTATAGACAAGGTCCAGGAAACCTAGGTAAGGTGAGCTTGCCTCAGTAAAATGACAATAATGTTTGTCGACACGGCGTTAAACCCACTGGCACCAGAGTCCTCACACTCGTTAAATACGCACACATATAATAATAAGTACACATTAACATAGATCCCATGCTACTCAAAAATGACTTACAGTCAAGAAATACACTAATGGACGGTACATTTTCCCAATTCTAGGGGGGTCCGGACCCCCCTGACCCCCTTTGGATCCGCCTTTGTGGACCCTACGTTTTAAGCAACTCTTGTAAAAATTGGACTGATATGAAAATCACTAATTTGAGAATGGTGATTTTATTATCAGTAAATATAATTTGTATTATAATTGTTATTTTAAGAAGGGTTTTACTAACAATTAAATCTCCGTTTTGCCATTATATGCTCCTTTTCGCCTAAAAGTCTCCATTTCGTATCTTATCCATGCCAGTTTTAAATGACGTAAATAGGCACATGGATTTCGTGCATAATTACTTGTGTAATCCGTGTGGTTCAGACGACCAAAATATTTAGAATTTACCTTTTAGAGAGCAACTTCTATGAAATAGGATAACTTGAAAGTTAAAGGTGCAATGATGAAGGATAAAATTCTAGAATTTATTCAATGTCGATTCTGGGTATTACGAAGTGTTTGGATATTTCAGGTAAGAGGTTTAATTAACAATTGAGAGCCGTCAATGGACAGCGCGCTCTACTATTAGGAGTGGTCTTGTAAACGGAATCAATTATGAAATTCAATTGATATGAAAAATTTAACAAGAATATTTTCATTGACTGCAGCTTTTTTATTTTTTGCACATCTTCTTACTAAAAAATTTTCAATATAAAAGACTCACAATTTAAAATAGTAAAAATTCAAGCTAGAGTGATGCAACTTTAAAATTGACTTCCGATGGTAATACCGTAGTCATGTGTGAATATTCAAATCAATCCCATCAGTAGTTGCCAAGATAAAATGTTGCATTAGAACTTAACTTAGAATGTATGTTTGTATGTAAGGGCCATAATTTAGTATAAATTATTGTTAGTTTTATGAATTATAATATTTGATATCTAATGGTAAATTTTATCCTACATGATAGAAGTTTCAAATGAAACCCTTTAGAAGTTGCTATGATAAAATGTTGCGCAAAAAATCTTAATCAAGAAACAGTATTCGATTATAGTGATTGTTTCAAGAAAAAATCAATGTGTGTACAATAGCATCATTGTTATTAGTATACACTGCTCATGTAGACCCAAAAGGTATTAGTTATCCAAAGTAATTGGTTATATAGATTTTTATACATAAAAATCAATATAAGGTTTCTCTTTTGCAAGAGCCATTTTGACAAAAAAATGACATAAAAACAAAACATTAATAAAAAGGTCTTACAACACAGAAAATTAAGTTTAATAGTAAAAAACACAGATGTACAAAACAAATATTTGAGCTCTGTGTCGAAAAATTCCAAGTACGAGAAATGATACGTAGCAAAAATACCGACGCACATAGAATTCAACAGAAACTAATTTACGAAAGTTTTTAGGTCGAAGAGTCCAGGGGGCGAAAACAAAAATAGTTCCGTTTTAAAAAGTACCGAAATGCGTGGCTTTTATCATCGATTTATTCATTCGAACGCTCTTGGTTTTATCAAAACGAACTTTTTTGCCGGCGATATTGTCCGAACTTTTCGATTGAGCATAAAAAACCTATACCATACCCCAGAAAAATGTTTCGTCCCTCGTTTCGTAACTCAATTCCTGTTATAGGCCCTACCGGCATGTATATGTACGTATCTCGGAACTGTGTTTGTTTTACTTGTGTGAATTTCTATATTTGTTTGAGGCGAAAGTTTATTACTGCACTTTAATAGTTGCACAAGCATTTAATTGTGTCAGTACTTCACATTACTTTATTGATTGATTTAAAATATGTTTAACTGTTTCACTACTACTGCATTTCATGCTATTCTATATTGCGTATGGGATAAAATATTGCACATTGAACCGCATATTACATACATTAGATTTACTGTATATAAAGTTGTATATTGAATATAAAATTGTAAATTGTATAAAAATGTATAGATCTATATGTATAAATAAAACAATAATGTATATATAGTTAATTATTGTTATAATTTTTTATGTTATTGTATTTTTACCACTTTTTTATTTGGTTTACATTCACAAAGGTATAATTTCTATAATCTAAAGTATGTGCTTTGAAGTTGGTTAACAGCTAAATCCAGAGATTTAGTCTTTCCAGGACAGTGACTAAGTTGACTGACCGCCGTTATATGACATATACAATGTGTTGCTATGACGGTAAACCCAACAAAACAAAAATAAAATAAGCATCATTAAATATAAGTATATAATATACAGTCACATATAAGTAATTCGTTTTCTCCAGACTAGTTATTTTGGTGATTTATAAGCAAGGAAAATATATAAGGGAGACAATGTCAAATTAAATACGTTTGAAACTGAACTGAATTTATTTGACTCTCTCGTCTACAAATACATGTTGTACTCGTAACATGCTAATTAGCGATATTTTTCATTGGTTAAACTGTTACATAGACACAGAGTCATACAAAAGCCAAGTAATCACTTCTTTTGGTATAACATTTTATGTGTTCCGTCGTTCTCATATACCACGACACTTTTTTCATTAACACGACCATCAGAACTGCTTAGTAAATTGGATGACAAATTAAGCAATAGGAACAATCTTAAAGATCGCCGAGGTTGTTCCGAATGCAAAATTAGACACAATAAATAATTCACCTCATTATTAAATTATTTTTTAATTTAAAATTGGTCATGGCCAGTGGCGTAGCAAGGTCTTTTTGATGTGTACGCAAAATCCTAGGGGTCAAGGGCATGCCCCGCCCCGAATTTGTTTTTCTGTAGATCATTTCAGGAGCACTTTTGGCAACTATTCAAAATGGGTCTGTATAATTCAATCTGGACACAAATATAGGAAGACAACATTCATACAAATTATCATTCAATTTTAACCAGCGTTTAAAGAATTATATAGACTGGATTCAAAGACAAACATCGAATTTTAAAACCGTAAATTCAACTCCCAAAAGGCATCGCAAGTCCCATTGAAATATAACTTGACATAAGGTTAGTAAAATAACGATCAAGCAGTTTTGTTTTACACACCCCTACCCCCCTCAGGCGAAAGATTTTATTACATTTTTGGCGTTTGTATTTTTACAATTTTCTGGACCAGTGTGTACGCAGCTGCGTACTCTGCGTACTGGTAGCTACGCGCCTGATGGCTATTGATGATGAAATTTATGCTGGAAAACACTCAATATTATAATATTTTACGTCCTCTAACGTCATGACGTCAAAAAACGTCACAGTTACATATGACGTAATAACGTAACGTATACAACGTCAGAATCACTATAATGACATATAAAGCGCACAAAGCAGCATCATATAAGAGATACAGATTTATATTACAAGAAGAAATAATGAGAGACATGACAAAATTGACTGGAAATGTTTGTACAGAGTTAGCAAGGAATAGGTAAGTGTTTATTTAAAATTAAATTTCGTCAAACGTTGAGCTTTAAATACAGAATGTTACTTATTATAAGGATTTCGTCTGTTTATTGCAACCTTCCTCTAATTCAGATATTCAAAAGATTTCCTGAGGTCTATGAAATATTTTGAATTCTATTATATTTCGATACAGAAAGTGGTAATGAAATAATGTCTATTTTTTAATTTAAAAAACGACGCTACAGGTTGTTATTGTTTTAAATAATTTTTAAAGCGAAATTAAAATGAACATAAAAATAACGACAAGCTCAGTGTAGGTTAGCATATATGTTTTAATTTTTAGCACTTTTGTCCCAATTAGATATATATAAATTTATTTGATTTCAGTGATCAAAGTGTCAAGAGTGTCACCATAACAACTGAAAAAAATGGAAACCAAACAAGTACATAGTGTTTAATGATAATGAAAGTTCTAAATCTAGTTTTTCTTCGAGACAAACCATCACTGGTGAGTTTATTTATACTAATTTATTTCGCTAGACTGTGAAGCAAGTTCATACAACTTATATTAATCACTCTCGAGTCCACTTCCAGGTATATTTGAATTAGTCGTAATTTTGGCAGGCAGCTGCAAGAAATTAACGAACATAATAAATGTATTATTGCATTCCGGAGATCATGTCACTTTATACCCCGAATAAGGGTATCAGCTCGCTAGCAACGTGTGTTATTGTCTTTGCTATTGAACCAAAATACATTTCAAGTTTCTACAAATCGTAAAATTCATCAATTTATATATTGTTTTAATCAACACTTACTTGTAAGCAAACATTTGACAACTGTTATTAACTTCAAACATCTATTGCAGTTTCCAACAAAATCTCAGAATGGACAAGAAAAGATAACTCTCCCCAAAGATCAACCTATGAATACACAGAAAGATATAAGAAAATTAGACAACGTGAATCTGAAATTAGACAAGATATTATGAATGTAATTCAACAGAAAATTAGCCATCTTCAAGGTAATTTTAATATAGATTTCTATTTAAAAACTACAGTGCAACCTCTCTTAAGCAACACCAACTGGGAGGGCCTAAAATGTGTTGTTGTTCAGAGGTTGCATTCTCGTTCCCAGAGTCTAGTAGGATTCTAAATACTAGCTAGTATTGAGAATCGTACTAGATTCTGGGAACGAGAATGAGAGGTTGTTGTTCTGCAGAGGTTTAATTTAATGAAAATTATAACTTAGGGAAATGTCAAAAGTTGTTATTGTGCAGAGGATTTGTTCTGTAGAGGACAGCTCTGCAAAGGCTATACTGTACTAAGTACTTGGGATTTTCTCGTACTTTTTATGTACTAGCTTGTGAAACCAACAAGCTAACAATTCTGTTTTTTGTAAGTCATGCACAGATAGCGCACGACTTTTATGTGAACATGTAGACCTTTTGTTTATTATGGATAGCAGAATATGGCCACTGTTAATCGAACATGTCCCTAAAGGCATAAACACATACATTTCTACCCTTAAAGCTGATGTACTTACATGCAACTAAATGCAATTTTAAACAAGACCCTAATTAAGATGAAGGCTGATCCTAATAATAAAAACAACGATCCCACAAAAGGAGGGTCTTTTGCTGATGTTGCTTCAACTAGTGACCCAGCCTTATTGCTTTTGTTATCTGCAATGTGAAATTGTTTATACTCTACTATGGCTTCAAAGATTTACTTTTTATTAATTTGTATGTACATTACCTGGGGTGTGGAATTCCTATGCCCGACTTGTCAGACTCGTACCTATATGGCTGCGGACGAGTAAATATGTCCAACCCACTCGTCCGAGGACAAGTTATATTTTTAGCTGTAAAATAATTCTAACATAGCTATACAATGTACTTAAAATATAGATATTTCAATGCTTCTATCACATTCAACAGTGAACTATTTTTATTGTCAATCATTTATCATTACTTACAGTATTTACTTAACATCATAGTTCTATAAAATAATTTCGAGTATTGAACTTCTGGGCAAGTAAGTTTTGATTCTGGACAAGTTGATTTTTTAGGTTGCAATTGTACGTGGGCAAGTTGAAAAAACTTGAAATTACACATATCTGATTACTGTTACATGTATATGAAAACAGTAGAATATCATTAAGCTAAAGATTTTCACTTAAAAAACTACTGTGTTCTATTTTTATTTTCCAGACCATACAACAAAGGCAAGAGGTTCCAAAAGACGCTTGGAAGAAAACACTGGTGATTGTAATGATGATTGCAAAGTTAAGAAAATAGTGGCAAATGATGAAAATAAAGTCAAAGTGAATAGAAATGCACACGAAAACATCGCGATTAAAACCAACCACATACAGATGAGAATAATAAAAAGAGAAAGTCTGATGAAGACGCTGATACAGTAAGCGAAATGAAAAGACCAAAGATCAAGTTTCGACTGGGCACAGAAAACCCACCCACAAGTATCCCTGAAGTGCCGAAAAAAAACTTAAATGATGTTCAAGAGTGCTCCAACTCATGTGTATGTAAAGCAGGACCTAGTGTCAAACCAAAGCCGATTTCACGACGAGGTGAACAACCAGAAAAGCCATTGTACCAAAGGTTACTACAAAGGCGACTTCTTAACACAGTTAACATGGTGTTCCATGAATGTTGTTCACTGAAATGTTGTGAGAAATGGTGTGAAAAGAGAATATCCGCTGATATGTTAGAAAATGGTTTTGATAAGTCTAACTTGAGAGTGGATTACTTCAGCTGGGGACAATATGAACAAAAACAAGATGACGAAAGCAATGATGACGTAGGCAACAACGATGATTGGTTCTGGTGAACTATTAATCATCTTACTACTATTTACTATTTACTATTTTATATATTTATAGTCCATTAATTGATCAAATGCAAATGACAATTTATCAACTTAATATTTGGTTTGTCTAGTACAGACGTTTATTTTTTTTTAAACTATTAAAAATAATGTATACGTACGTATACCGGCATGTAAAAACCAAATGCTTTTGTTTTAATTATTGTTTAAAGTAAAATATGTGTTCTGTTTCGGTGTCTTACAAAGGCCAAGCTCAGGATTTCGAATCAAGTGTCCCTAAGAGGTTGCTAGTTAGAGTCTCACCCGGACTGGTTATACTCTTCCATGGATATTCGACAATAATGTTGATTTTCCTCCATTGATTAGGTATAACAACAACAACAACAACCTTTATTGCTCTAAACATACAACATGTTTATAGCAAACAGAATGAAATTTACAAACACATATAGTGAACATGGCATTATCATAAACAGACATACGAAAAAAAAGAAATTTAAATGAATCCCATGGTGATCACCCGCATATATTATATATATAACCCGTAGTAAAACATGTAATTATGATAAAATAAAATGAAGAAACACGCCCTTCATACAAGTATAGGGCTAAATATTTTGTTTGTATTGTATAAAGATATTATATTCAGCCTAGTCTGGTAAGAAATATAACATTTACATGGTCAATTTAAATCTGAAGGCACACCTTTGCAGGATCTGTACTAAACATTTTCACCAAATCAAAAATGCTTAGTCCGATCTAAAAAAGGAAAAATCGTGTACATAATATTATGCATAATATAATGGAAAAGATATCGAACGTTTGGAAGGGTTGATTAGTCTTGGTTATAGACAAGGTCCAGGAAACCTAGGTAAGGTGAGCTTGCCTCAGTAAAATGACAATAATGTTTGTCGACACGGCGTTAAACCCACTGGCACCAGAGTCCTCACACTCGTTAAATACGCACACATATAATAATAAGTACACATTAACATAGATCCCATGCTACTCAAAAATGACTTACAGTCAAGAAATACACTAATGGACGGTACATTTTCCCAATTCTAGGGGGGTCCGGACCCCCTGACCCCCTTTGGATCCGCCTTTGTGGACCCTACGTTTTAAGCAACTCTTGTAAAAATTGGACTGATATGAAAATCACTAATTTGAGAATGGTGATTTTATTATCAGTAAATATAATTTGTATTATAATTGTTATTTTAAGAAGGGTTTTACTAACAATTAAATCTCCGTTTTGCCATTATATGCTCCTTTTCGCCTAAAAGTCTCCATTTCGTATCTTATCCATGCCAGTTTTAAATGACGTAAATAGGCACATGGATTTCGTGCATAATTACTTGTGTAATCCGTGTGGTTCAGACGACCAAAATATTTAGAATTTACCTTTTAGAGAGCAACTTCTATGAAATAGGATAACTTGAAAGTTAAAGGTGCAGTGATGAAGGATAAAATTCTAGAATTTATTCAATGTCGATTCTGGGTATTACGAAGTGTTTGGATATTTCAGGTAAGAGGTTTAATTAACAATTGAGAGCCGTCAATGGACAGCGCGCTCTACTATTAGGAGTGGTCTTGTAAACGGAATCAATTATGAAATTCAATTGATATGAAAAATTTAACAAGAATATTTTCATTGACTGCAGCTTTTTTATTTTTTGCACATCTTCTTACTAAAAAATTTTCAATATAAAAGACTCACAATTTAAAATAGTAAAAATTCAAGCTAGAGTGATGCAACTTTAAAATTGACTTCCGATGGTAATACCGTAGTCATGTGTGAATATTCAAATCAATCCCATCAGTAGTTGCCAAGATAAAATGTTGCATTAGAACTTAACTTAGAATGTATGTTTGTATGTAAGGGCCATAATTTAGTATAAATTATTGTTAGTTTTATGAATTATAATATTTGATATCTAATGGTAAATTTTATCCTACATGATAGAAGTTTCAAATGAAACCCTTTAGAAGTTGCTATGATAAAATGTTGCGCAAAAAATCTTAATCAAGAAACAGTATTCGATTATAGTGATTGTTTCAAGAAAAAATCAATGTGTGTACAATAGCATCATTGTTATTAGTATACACTGCTCATGTAGACCCAAAAGGTATTAGTTATCCAAAGTAATTGGTTATATAGATTTTTATACATAAAAATCAATATAAGGTTTCTCTTTTGCAAGAGCCATTTTGACAAAAAAATGACATAAAAACAAAACATTAATAAAAAGGTCTTACAACACAGAAAATTAAGTTTAATAGTAAAAAACACAGATGTACAAAACAAATATTTGAGCTCTGTGTCGAAAAATTCCAAGTACGAGAAATGATACGTAGCAAAAATACCGACGCACATAGAATTCAACAGAAACTAATTTACGAAAGTTTTTAGGTCGAAGAGTCCAGGGGGCGAAAACAAAAATAGTTCCGTTTTAAAAAGTACCGAAATGCGTGGCTTTTATCATCGATTTATTCATTCGAACGCTCTTGGTTTTATCAAAACGAACTTTTTTGCCGGCGATATTGTCCGAACTTTTCGATTGAGCATAAAAAACCTATACCATACCCCAGAAAAATGTTTCGTCCCTCGTTTCGTAACTCAATTCCTGTTATAGGCCCTACCGGCATGTATATGTACGTATCTCGGAACTGTGTTTGTTTTACTTGTGTGAATTTCTATATTTGTTTGAGGCGAAAGTTTATTACTGCACTTTAATAGTTGCACAAGCATTTAATTGTGTCAGTACTTCACATTACTTTATTGATTGATTTAAAATATGTTTAACTGTTTCACTACTACTGCATTTCATGCTATTCTATATTGCGTATGGGATAAAATATTGCACATTGAACCGCATATTACATACATTAGATTTACTGTATATAAAGTTGTATATTGAATATAAAATTGTAAATTGTATAAAAATGTATAGATCTATATGTATAAATAAAACAATAATGTATATATAGTTAATTATTGTTATAATTTTTTATGTTATTGTATTTTTACCAATTTTTTATTTGGTTTACATTCACAAAGGTATAATTTCTATAATCTAAAGTATGTGCTTTGAAGTTGGTTAACAGCTAAATCCAGAGATTTAGTCTTTCCAGGACAGTGACTAAGTTGACTGACCGCCGTTATATGACATATACAATGTGTTGCTATGACGGTAAACCCAACAAAACAAAAATAAAATAAGCATCATTAAATATAAGTATATAATATACAGTCACATATAAGTAATTCGTTTTCTCCAGACTAGTTATTTTGGTGATTTATAAGCAAGGAAAATATATAAGGGAGACAATGTCAAATTAAATACGTTTGAAACTGAACTGAATTTATTTGACTCTCTCGTCTACAAATACATGTTGTACTCGTAACATGTTAATTAGCGATATTTTTCATTGGTTAAACTGTTACATAGACACAGAGTCATACAAAAGCCAAGTAATCACTTCTTTTGGTATAACATTTTATGTGTTCCGTCGTTCTCATATACCACGACACTTTTTTCATTAACACGACCATCAGAACTGCTTAGTAAATTGGATGACAAATTAAGCAATAGGAACAATCTTAAAGATCGCCGAGGTTGTTCCGAATGCAAAATTAGACACAATAAATAATTCACCTCATTATTAAATTTTTCTTTTAATTTAAAATTGGTCATGGCCAGTGGCGTAGCAAGGTCTTTTTGATGTGTACGCAAAATCCTAGGGGTCAAGGGCATACCCCGCCCCGAATTTGTTTTTCTGTAGATCATTTCAGGAGCATTTTTGGCAACTATTCAAAATGGGTCTGTTTAATTCAATCTGGACACAAATATAGGAAGACAACATTCATACAAATTATCATTCAATTTTAACCAGCGTTTAAAGAATTATATAGACTGGATTCAAAGACAAACATCGAATTTTAAAACCGTAAATTCAACTCCCAAAAGGCATCGCAAGTCCCATTGAAATATAACTTGACATAAGGTTAGTAAAATAACGATCAAGCAGTTTTGTTTTACACACCCCTACCCCCCTCAGGCGAAAGATTTTATTACATTTTTGGCGTTTGTATTTTTACAATTTTCTGGACCAGTGTGTACGCAGCTGCGTACTCTGCGTACTGGTAGCTACGCGCCTGTTGGGATACTGATTCCCAGACGCATGCGCAGAAACGGCGACCATCTTGAATTTCGAAGTGGAAATCGTGCTTTTTTTGAATGGTAGACCATGCAGGCTCTCTGTGCCAAATTTGGTGCTTGTATCACCAAGTGAAAGATTGTTGCTTTTTTCGACCCCACTACTATGTAGGCCAAGTTCCTAAAAGCAGCTAAGTAATAAACAATTATGCAAGGAAAAAACGTACTGATGCGAATTAGTGACGACGACAATCTCCGTAAACAGAGATCCTGTATTAGCGAGTATGCGAGAGGTAAAATTTTAGATCGGGTTTTAATCTGATTGTGACGACGACAACGAGTAGAGTTGAAATGTACGACAACGATACAAGCCGCATTCGTAAGTATTTAGACTACCCGCCAAAATTGTCAAGTTGCGTAAACTTGAGATATATTTGTGTTAATCACCGTACTTATAATGATGGTTGACCATCAGACTCAACGAATCAATGCCGCAGTACTTTCTAGTTTCCAGGGGAAAAAAGTTTGCCTTCTTGGAACCGCAAAAGACGTAAGATAGTATTTTGTCATATGATTTCGCGATGGTCAAATCGCTTTGTCAGTTTGTGATTATTGCCCTTTTGATTTTTAATGAAAAATATCTCGATGCGATATATAAAATCTGAAAAACATTTCTCAAATGTCAGTGTTTATTTTCACTCATAGGGGAAAGGTGGCAGGGCCCTTTTTGAAGGGAAAATAGCGACAAAAACAAAATTAGGGGAATTTTTCAATTTGAGATAACATGGATCCTCTAACAGAGTAACATTTCTGTCTACCTATATGAAATTTCAACTATTTAACCTATACATTCATCTGTATTTTCACTGTAATGCTTGAGGAATGGGCAAAAATGCTATAAAAAGTACAAAAGTTTTAGGACACTCTGACACGGAGAATTTTTTTACCTGGGAAGGGGAAAAATATATACTACATGTATTTGGAGAGGGAAATGGGGCACAATTCTTCTTATTTAGTACAACACTCCTTCATTAGATTGATGATTATGTGTTGGCGCAATTTCGGCCCCAAAATGGCCTGAAAAAAAACTATTAAATGTGCTTAAATTCATTTGACTTTTTTTTAAATCAAATCATAGTATTTGTTTGGGGAGGCTAGGAGTTAATGGTTACGAATATCCCTAGCCAACCCGGTCCATGTATTTACCAAAATACAGCGTTTCCCAAAAAGACAGCGTATATCCCAGAATACACCCAAAATACAGTTGATAAAGTAGTATAGTGATTTTAAAACATGATTAAATTGTGAAATATTGATTGTAATGCTTAAAAGAACATTATATTATTAATATGCAACCCAATTTGATGTGTTAAAAATACCTTAAGACGTCCGTATGATAAAAAGATTATTTAGGGTCTTATATTTAGGACAAGAGCCAACCCTACCAGTTACATTACAGTTAAATTGAGTTATGGAAGTAATCCTGGGTACTGCCTCTCTGTTTTAATTTAAAGTGGGTAGAACTGTAGATATGTTTGTTTGGTTCATATGATAATGATTGTATAAGTTTATATAGATCTGTTTAACTCAATAATCAATTATTTTAGAGTGGGCCTCAACTTAACCCACTAGCCCAGCCTCAAGTTAGCCCAAGGACGCTGCATTACAAATTATGTATTTCATAAAGGAAAGTTAGTTGATAATTTTGCACTTTACTATAAAACCTAGTAAATTGGGCTAATGCTTAAAAAAATTAAAAGCGATTGCTGCAATCTTTCCTTTATTTTGGCAGGCCTGACATTATTATACTATATTTTATTTTATTTTATTTTTTTAGGTTGATAGTAATGGTTCATCATTCACACTGACAACATGTGATGGTAAAGATGTTCAAGTCAACATGCAAGATCCAGTAATATATTTATAGATTTCTAGAATATTCAATACTTACAATTCAAAGATGGTATTTTGTAAACACTCTAGCATGAGGCTATGAAAGGCTTAATAGGCCACCAATTGATTTATCCAGTATGAGTACAATATGTCTGATTGGCCCATTTCCTAACTCCGAAAGGTTGGACAATTAAGCTATTTTAGTCAGAATGTTACAAAAAGTTGCATCACATGAAATATGCATTGTTTAAGTAAATCACTCACTATGACAACAACCAATTACTAGCTGTACAATTTAGGTTGTGAGGGGCAGTTAGATGACCTTTATCTCTATATACTGTCTACCACTCAAACTCTTATGATGAGCTCTGATTTTTTTCTAAAAGTTGATGAAACAGGTTAAGACTTAGAGACAAAGCTATATAGAGAGAATTAAAGAAGGAACTAACATTTTTGTAATAATATCCCGATTATTTTTTTTAACTTCAATGATATTTATCTTCAGCTAAATGAGTATGTTGCTGGATTGACAGAAGTTCATGGCATTGTTGATGAAAGAAATAACATAAGATGTGAAAATTATATTACATTTCCAGACGCAGTTACACAATCATTTAGTAAGTATATCGTGTAAAGTCTAAAACTGAATGGCAGTGCGCTACACCCGGTTGTTTTTCTCTCCTCCATGTTTTTTACTCCCTATGGAATCAAACATCGACCTGCTAATCTGACCAGTCCCTTTTTTCTGCCTCCCTGCCAGTTGCAGAATAATCACTTAAAATATTTTTTGTGCTATTCTACAAAGCATGACCTGATTTCAGGCTTATGAATTCATGTTATGTCTTTGAGTAAAGTATCAGAAAGAAATTTCGTGTTTTAAAAATGTAATTTCAAATCTAAGGAAATAAACTTATGTTGAGTCTGAAATAAGTATTTTACAAATTTAGTCATTAGGTTAATTCAATTTAGTGCTATTTAATACTATAAATTAGATATTCTGTTTTCGGAGTATTTAGGTTGCATTGTTTACAAGTATTCTATTTGCTATTGATATTCCTTAATCAAGTTTATCACAGTTATATCGTGATTATTCTGAAGCAAAATAGCTGCACCCTTTTCTTTTTCTCCCTGCCCTTTTGTGCTCATTTCTCTGCAGAAATAATTACTTAGTAACATCGACCATCTCATGCACCCTGTCCCTTTTAATCTGCCACCCTGCCTTTGCGGGGTATACTGTTTTACCCTTGTCCGTGCGTGCGTGCGTCCGTCCGTCCGTTACGAAATTTCCGTCACAGTTTTCTCAGCAACTATACCATGCAGCAGCCTGAAACTTTGCATATTGCTTCATCCTATAGTCCCATGTGGTGTAAAGCGATTTCATGCTCCTTGCTCATCTACTTCCTGTTTGTCGCATATTTTTAGATTTTGGCGGGGGTATCACTAGTGAGCATTAGCTCACAGATTTACTTGTTTATTTCTAGAATAATCAGCAAGTTATATATATATGTATTTCAGATATGGACATGTATAACAGTGCTGTAGAGTTAACATTAAGATGTCCACAGTTTTATCAACAAGGTCTACAGTCTCCACAGTGATATTTTACATCTCTGTTAAAGTGATCTAGAAACATATTTATTGACTTGTCTGTTCATTCTCGTGTTATCTTGTGACAAAAATCATTTTTGGACTGTTACATTCATTTTTGGCCGAACATTTGGGTATCAAAATACTGTTTAAATAATTGTTCTGTAGGTACCTTCCCAGTTAGCTCACTTGGTCAGTTGGATCATTTGGTAGCTAGCCTAACAATGAAATCAGGTGTCAATGATTTGATTTCTAGACTGGGCCTTCATACCTTCATCGAGTTAGGATATGAGATATCAACAAAAAAATAAAGTAAAGCACCATATATTCAATACACCAAGTCAGATGATGTATAATATTTATTGTATTTTAAAGCTATTTGGAATTTATGGAAACAATATTATTAGTTTTATTAAAATTTAAATATTTAGACCTAAGATAATTTTTGTCATATAATTACCTGTAAAAAGATGAAGTTATTATGTAGCAAAGTAAATGTAATCATTATAGATTGATTGTTGTGTCCAAATGACAAGAAAGAACAGATTCTTTGATTGAGAAATGTCTGAAGTTATCACATACTACATAGATGACAAGTTTTCAGGACTGGCTAGTATTTTCTTGTGAAAAAAGTTGATTTGATAATGAACGTTTCAGATTTTTTTAATTTTGAACTGTCACCCTTGCAGACTTATAGCACTGAAATATTTTATACTAGATACAAGTTTGTATGAATGTGATTTCCTGAATTCAGAACTTTTAGAGTCTGTTAATGTTTGATATTTGTGTAAAAACTTAAAACAACTTTGGGACTTTAAGTGGAGGAAAATATGTTAAGATTTTTGCAGGTGTCTATAATTCCAAAACTTGTTTTTCTTATTGCAACATAATGTGAAAAAAAATCCAGAAAAAGTTCCAAGTTCAAAGAATTTAGGATTTCTCAGTGGCTTTATTTCTCATATACTATTTACTGTATGCAAAGTTTTTTAATACACAAGCTTTCTGTATTTTGAGCTTTTATTGAAGTATTTCTAATACATATTGTAAAAACATGCACTGTAGTTTGTTATTTAATGTTTAAAGTGAAACTAGTGTAATGGCATGAGTGGTTACCAGGTTGGACTGGTAAGCATTGGATTGGTTCAAATCCCACAAAAAAACCAGCTCCATTGTTTCCTTGAGCAAGAAACTATCCTAGCTCAGTTCTGGGGGACTAGGAAGCAGAGTTGTAAGTGATTTATCTAAGTTGTAAGAATTTGTTTCATGATTGAGCTAAAATAAATTACAATAAACTAATGGAGTGACAAAATTCTACAAGGACTGTAACAGTTAATGTAATTACAAGATTTCTTGAATGATATTAAAATCACGCTACATGTACTTCATGCTCCGATTCAGTCTGATGGCTATCCAATACAGGTCATTATTCTGTTAAACTTTAATTAGCAGATTGTGATGTCACATGTTTAATCTAGTACTGTAAAGAGCAATATAAAATATCAGTCTTCAGCTACATAGAAGTAGTGGTTCAGTGGTAGGATGTGTGCTTATGGATAGAGAAGTCTTTAGTTAGAACTCGCAAGTGGCACTAATAATTTCCTTGAGCAAGAAGTTTTTCTACTGTACATTAGTTCCACTCCATCTAGGTGTAAATGAGAACTGTGAGGGATCACATGACAGACGAGGATTTCAATGACAAGGGGTTATTGTACAAGACGGTAAGTCGGGTGATATATTGGCATAAAAAAACTTTCTATAGTCATGGTCTTAGCAGTCATAGCCTTAACATTTTTCGTGTACTAGTCCGATTTGATATGCTAAATAGATAAAGACAAAATCACTGGCTTGCCAGACTAAAATAAATGTTTACTACCCCTATCATTTTCCACTAGTTTTAGGCTTCAGATTATTGGGTTAAGGTGTTGGCTGTCTTATCAAAGCCTACAGTATTAACACCCACATGAGACAAACTATTGGTTTCACTATTCTTTCATACACATGTAGTAGAAGAGGATCACAATTTTGTGGTGTCACTCATACATCCTGACCAGGTTTAATGAAGATTGTGTTGCAGGGTCACTTGCCTCATATATATCGGAAATATTATACACACTTTAATAATCTATTCACTCTTTTTCATTTTTTATCATAATCATTGTCAACAGTACATACATGTCTAACCTTCACTTTAATATGTCATCATAACTTTTCAGTTTGGCCAAGTCAACGTGTCTGCACATGCTCACAGGTTGACTACTGACACACAGTCACACGCTGTATTTGGCACATTTTGCCATTAATCATACAAGTTGTGGTGAGAACAATTTGTTGGTCTTGTTTAACTTTGCGCCCTATCATATTTTTGCAGGTTATGTGGACATCTTTTATTTAGACTTGTATTCTATTTTCATGCTAGTTGTTCATTTTTCATTCATGTGACATTTCTATAAATAAACTGCACATGCAATGGGATGCCAAATGTGCGCATTTTGCCATTAACCATACTCATGAGGTTGTTTAATTTGCACACTATCAATTTTTAGCAGAGTATACCCAGAGGATAGAATCTTTCACCCAGAAAGTTAAAAGTTCTATTGAAGGGGCGACAGTTGGATGAAAACTGATTGACATGGCATACACAGTATAGGATCATCAAATGCCTACATATCCAGCAAGACTTACACCTTAAATGTATTACATAATACTTACAAAAGGAAATAAGTAAAACAATAAAACAAGAATAATTTTAATGTTTTATTTTGTAGAAAAGTAATTTATTTTATACTAAAATATATATTTATATTTATGAATGATATGTATAATATGAGCTGACAAAAATATTTATTCTGCAATGTTATGTTATGTTAACAATAAGTAAGGATAGCATGGTCTCCCCTACATCAGCCGAGTATGTTAAAAACATCCTGGTTACAAAACAATATTCACTGTTGACAACCTCAATAATGATCAAACATTCTTAACTTGAAATATACTAAAATATTTCTAAACCAAAGGTATGAACTTCACAATGCATGATCTTAAAGAAAAATAAGATTTGTTTTCTGGTCCCCAACCAACCTTCCAAAATTGCATACTTCATAGGCACACCTTTCAAAACTATCTTGAACAGCAATAAAAAGGTATGACCTAATAATAGAAATAATAATACATGTATAAGTTATATAAAAAACAATCTCTGATTATATAAAGGAGTATATTAAACAACAATAATAGGTCAGAAAAACTAACCTTTTTTCTGTGAAGGCTTCGTATGATTCGTTAAAGTATCTTGAAGCACAACTTTCTACTATATAAATTAAGTTCCTATTAAGACCAATGAAATCCTATTGTCAAGACAATCTATTGAAAAGAAAAATTAAGTATGAGTCTATTCCCCATTTTTATAACTTAATTCAAGTAAGTATTAACATTACAAGGTATTATACAATATAACAGATAAGTGTTTATTTAGTTTGTTTAACTTCAAATTTCTTCTGATACCATTGTCTTCTACCTAAAGCTCTAACAATCTGTGATACAGTTACATAACCAGTACATAACCACCAGGATTTATGATGAAAACCAACTGTAAGTCCTGGAAATATACAACACAATAACAAGTGTTTGATTCTACTTAGTTTAATTTATAAACAATTTATAAACACTTGTAGTACCCTTATAAAAGGTATAATTTTCACTGGTGACTTATGTCACATAAATCTTAAAATTCGTAATTTATTAGTGGACTCCCATATAAATGACCACAGTGTCGAAAAAAATTGTAAAAGTCTGTCTAAGTGATTTAAAGGACTCACAAATTATGGTAAAATAATATAACATTGGAAAACAGAAACTAGTCTATATAAAAAATGCCATAACAAACTACACTTAAAATGTGAGTGTAGAAGAGTTAAAGTACATGAGGCATATTAAATTATTTTGTCCACCATTTTGGTTTTTGAAATGATTCCTATTAAAGAGAAGATGTATAATGAATAATCAGTCTAGGAAATAAGTAGGTGTCCATTGCCCAGGACAACCACTTTTTAATTTGGGCTACCAAAAATTCTTTTGGGCAACCAAAATTCTAAAAACAAGAGATAAAGCTTGCTGCTAAATGACCTGTTCGGACAACCACTTTCATATGCTAATTTCGTAGAGTGTAAATACATATACAAACCTATTGCTCCATGAGCTAAAATCTCAGTAATAAATTGTGGTGATGAGATATAATCAAACCATCCACCTTTAGGTAATTTATGATCTTCACTTACAACATGTCCTGTAATGTATACAACATATATGGATAGAGGTACAATACAAAATACAATAAATGATAGGTACCAGCTAGGCTACACCATAAGGTTTTGAATATAATAGTCTATTTAATAGAGTATACTGTTATATTCTTTTTACTTGCATTTAGGTAGAAACTTGTTTGTTTAGGTTTTATGGCACACCAAACCAAAAAGGTCAAATCGCACTTAGGTAGAAACCCTCTGATATTATTTACTATTGATGTTACATGAGATAACACCAGCAGGGGTCTATAAAATGTACCTAAATATTAAACAAAGTACATTTTCCGGTATAATAGATAATAGTTAAAATAAAAGTTACCCATAATTTTCAAAATCCACTCACATTTTGCAAGTACGGTAGCTTAAATTTAAACACTGTTAAATATATATACATGTATATATTTTTCTGTTCTTACCTGCTCTATTTTTCCTCAGTTTAGCAAGCTGATATTGTAGTTTACTATCTTGATATGAAACTAATGCAAACAAAGCAACACCAGCAATATGACGCCAGCTAATACTGGACCAATCAAACCATCCTGTTATGAAATAAACAAGTAAATCTGTGAGCTAATGCTCACTAGTGATACCCCCTCAAATGTAAAAATATGCGACAAACAGGAAGTAGATGAGCAAGGAGCATGAAATCGCTTTACACCACATGGGACTATGGGATGAAGCAATATGCAAAGTATTAGGCTGCTGCATGTTATAGTTGCTGAGAAAACTGCGACAGAAATTTTGTAACGGACGGACGGACGGACGCAGGCATGAACAAGGGTAAAACAGTATACCCCCCTCTTCTTCGAAGCGGGGGTATAATAACATTAAAACATTTATACACTCGATACAACTCTTGTGGATAATGCCTTCAACTCCAAATCAATGTAAGCATATACTGATACATGTTCATACATTTAAAACCACAACAAGAAGATGTATTTCGAGGATTGCCCTTAAGACTGAAGTAACTTGCTCTTTAATGCAATGCATTGCACTTACTGCAGTCTTGCAGGCAATCCTTGATTAATTTACACAAGACATGTTAAAAATGTTAAATCATAAATTGAATCAACAGTTCATTCATTTAAAACCACCATATCTGGAGATATATGCATTATGATTTACAGTAGCCCTGAAAGCTGTTTAAAAATCAAGCAGTGATAAAAATATAACATGCATTAGAGACACAATTAACAAGTCAAACTAGTTTGCTTTTTTTAGTTGGACAAAGTGCCCATTTCTTAAAAAAGGGGTCTTTTTATTTGAGCACAATACATGTATATTTTTTTTTGTTCACATTGAATATACATGATCGGTCTTCACAACAAACTTGTATCAGCACTGGACATAATTATGGTCCAGCAGAATAAAAAGTTTACTTGACCAAATGAACTGTTTACTGGACCAAAATGAAGGTAGTGAATACATTAAATTATGAAGTTCAATAATTATTAATGACTTAGCATAATGTATCCTTAAATTAAATGAACAATGTACCAAAAAAACAACTTTTATTGAACATGGAAAATACGAGTATAAGCTGCAATAAGTTGGTGGACCGTTAGGCCACTAACATTCTGAAAGTCACTGGACCGAAGGCAATTTCAGTGGACTCGGCCCACCGTCAACGGCTAAATTTGAAGAATTTATGATAAAAAATTGGACATCACCATAACATAAATCAGTCCATTTCAAATGGGTCTATAAAACTATTAGAAAATAAATAAAATCAAAACTCATACCTCTTCCAGTTCCATCAAGAGCAGGTGCCTCAGACAGTAATGTAATACCAGCAAATAATGTATATAAATGTGGGGCTAACCAATCTAAGATGTCCTGTTTAGTTTGAGCACCAAGTACATTTATATAGACACTTTGATACCAGCGAATCTGTGTATGGGTAAATAATAATGTACTTCCTATCAATATTGACAACTCATCTGTAACAGAATAAATAATAATATATAAAATTACACTAAGACTCGCTTACAGTCTTCACCTCAATCCACAAGCCAAAAACCCAGGATGAGTAAACAATGATTAGGCTATTGAAAATTACTTATTTCATATAGATGAGCCAGTTGATAAGTTTGCCCTTTACTATAAAATGAGAAGATCTGGTTAGTGCAAGACTGTGCTTAGGTCCAAATTCATGCTTTATGTAATGATGAATTGATGTATTACCAGTATGCAATGCAACTATTTACTCAAATCTTGGAAAAAGAAAATGTTGGCAAGAAGCAATATTGGTGCAAGTTGTCCTGAAGTTAAAGTTTAAATGAAGAAAATATTGATGAAACAGTTCACAGTTCCGAAATGATGCAAGTATAATAACTATAAAGAGTATGAACAATGAAACTGGAGAATGGTTGTGTCAAAAAAGATTGATTGTATGTTCAGTGAGCAAAGTTTAAGACAAAACAGTCGTAACTCAATATAAGAAAAGATTGAGTTATGACCATTTTGCACTGAACCTGCGGTATGTCAAGTTGAATGTAAAGTAGGATTTGAGTTAAGGTATGATTACCGTAATACAACAATATGATACAACTTTCTGAGAAAACTGGTCACTAATTGGACTAAAGTTTTCACCATGTCAGAATTTCAAATTATGATCACTAATTATTTAGTATGGACACATTAAACATCACACTACTTTCATATTAAAAGGAGATAATATTTTTATTTTATAAATTAATTCATGCAAATTGATGACAAAGTAACTGTTGTAATGAATAAAAGATATTATGTTTTTAATTATTTCTTATCTTTTGAGTATGTATACATGATTGTAAATTTGCATAAAGGCAATTTTACATTAATTTATAACCTAAATCTTACCAGTATTGGTTTCTCCAGGATAAGATGCACGGTCAAGTAAACTTTGAAGCCAACCAAAGTTAGTGATACCAAAACAATAAGAATTGTAAGCAGCTATACAGATGGCACCATTTAGTCCAATACCAATAAACAATCTTCTTATAGGTCTGAAAATACAAAAAGTACAAGTATATATAAGAGATGAAATATTTCTTCAAGTTCTACATGGTATGTTGTATAAGAATGGAAAGTATGTCTTCACAGTAGTATGTTAGGTTGGGTTTTAATGCTGTAGCAATACATTGAGTGCGTTGCCTAAGTAAATTGCTAGGTATCGCTACGAAGCAAAATACTAGGAAACGGCTTGCTACAAGATATCGCTTCATTTCGCTACATAGCAAAAAAATTCCTTGCTACCTGAAGCGATTTAACAAATCAAAATGGCTGCCTCTGCAATAATGTGACTTCCTGTTTGCCGACAATTTGGTTTTTATGTTTGACTTACTATAGATGAATTGAAATAATTGATATTTGTAATTGTTCAAATAAATCTATGTTTTTGCAGTGACTTTATACTTGTTAAAGCCTTATTTAGTTTGAAATTGCCCCGAAAACATGCAATTGCAATAAGCGCAAAAGTTTTACCCGGCCAAGGCCGCCATCTTGGTTTGTGACGTAAATATCTAGCCGTTTCCTATGATGAATCGCTACAATAAAGCTTTTTTCATAGAGATACGTAGCGAAAATTGTTAGGCAACGTGCCCATTGTTTAAGTTATGTAGAGGAATCAGTCAAACTACCCACAGTTCCAAGAAAAGTAAAATCCCTAAATTAAGTTGTTAATCAGTTACCAAGCACATATTTGGCTATTGACTAACATGATAAAGAATCAGCATTACCAAAGTCTGCCCTGCTAAGGATTCTTACCTATGACCCCTCAATCAGTAATATTGTGCCCTAAGGACTGAGCTAGATTCTTAGGAAAGAAAAAAAAGAAAATCCAACATAAACATACCTTTTAGTAAATCGTAACAATCCAGTTTGCCCATCAAAGTCTTTACTTGAACCATTGCCAGTTACAGCTTGATATAATCCTTTAACAAGATAGGCTCCTGATAGTGATGTCCAAAGTAGCCCTAGACCAGACATGGTCCCTAGTTCACCTGGCAATCTATACATAACTTATATCACTTTTAGTCTCTCCTACTGGTTACCTGAAAATATAGGCCAAAATAAATTGTTTGATCTATTGAGTGATCCCTTCTTTAGGCCATTCCCATTTTTTACATTTTTCAGAACAATTTGTGGGTGGTTCTATCAGTCATTGCCTTAACTAACTAGCCAGAAGCTTAGGATAAGTGAAAATTGATTTGGGATAACAAGAAAAAAAACTAATTGTATAAAATTAGGCAAGTTGAATAAAAAATGCCTGTACTATATCACATAACAAATTGGCCTAGCGCTCAAGAAAAGTTAAGATGATGCCAGATTCATGCAGGAGAGAGGGGGGGGGCATTGGGATTTTTTCTAAAATATTTACTGCATGTAATAAATTAATTATGTAAAGAAAACTGCAGCTAGTGAAGGAAACATCCTCTGAAATACATACTTTGAGTAATCATACTTATTATAACAACTTTTTATACCACAACCATAAACTAAAGTAAATAAATATAAAATCTTTATCTTAGGATGATTTATGATATCATACCAATGTTATAACCATCACAGTAGAACCAGACAGGGGGATAAGGGTTCAGTCCCTCCCCACTTGACTCAAAATTTATATATGATTGCATATGATTGCAATCATGTACAAAATGGAATTCAGAACATTTTGGTGATGAAATTGCTTTGAAAAAAAAATCGAAGACTGAACTCGCCTCATTGAAAAATATTTAGAGCCACCCCTGTATAAGTGTATACTTTAATTTTTACAATCTACCCAAGGTTCAGTAAGAACATATAACTTAATACATAGTTTATAATAGATCCTTGTTAAGTTAAGTTTATATGGAACAAACAGTACAGGGGAGGGGTTCAAATGTCAAAGGAGCAAGGTTGGACTGGTTGTCGTTGAATAGCAAGCTCCATGTTAGTTAAGGTAGTTCATTCTTTGTGCAAACAATTGAATCTTTATTGCTTAGTACCCAGTGACCAGGAAGTGAAATCTAAAGTGATTCACATAAATTTATACAGGAAGACCTTGTTCCACAATGAAGCTAAAATAAATAAGTAGTAAATTAAAATAATACATGAGTATTTACAAAGCATGCAATAGTTCTTATTAGGAACCTAATTCATGATTTTTCCTTGCTGGAAAAGGATTCTTTTGTACCAGATGCAACCATGGCGAACAAAGTTATTTGACATATTATTGCTGAAAAGCATGCCACACTGATTAAATCCTATTGTCCTGTATACACACATAATTTGTGTTTCAACTTTGTTCTGCACAGGTACATCCAGTACAAACAAAGTTTTTTTTTCAGCTGGAAAAATCCATCTGCTTGAGTTCCAAACCAAGTCTATGTTTGTGAGTAAGTGGGCAAGGTCAATTAATATTGACATAATCAACTGTCATCCTCATAGACAAAATAAAATAATGGGCCTGTTGTCTAAGCATAATGCTACGTATCGCTTCACCCACTGGTACCCTTGATTTGATATCACATAGTTTTTCCTTTTGGAGTAAGAAGGGAACCAGGGCACTAAGTGCAGCATAGTGATATGCTTAGGCAACAGGCACAATAAAACAAATAGAAATGTATCCCACTAAAATAAATATTAAAATTGACAGTAAAAAAACCTAAAAGAAAACAAGCAAACTGTGTGACAACTTACCATAAAAAATCATTTAAGTTATAAACTACATTCAAACTGATATTTTCACACTACTGTAAAACTATCCAGAAACATGTAACAATGTAAAACATTGAATGAAATCCAATAAATGTTGTCACTTTAACATTAAGTTTCAACAAATACAAATACATCACACCATGTGTACTCCTCACAGTAGAGAATTATATACAGATATATGGTTACATGCAACAAGTTATGTATTAGGTTTTGTTTGTTTGTTTTGGGTTTACCAACACATTGTATAGGTAATATAACAACGGTCAGTCAACCTACTCACTCCTCCTGGAAAGGTTAAATCTCTGGATTTAGCTGTTAACCAACTACTAGGTACATACTTTTGTCAGTGACTGACAACTGTCCTACATAATTAGAAATCATTGGTAGGAGGGAGAATGGCAGTAGGAATCATTTCATGACCAAGCTCAACGGAAGTATGCCCTGCCCGGGAATCGAACCCACGACCCTTCGATCAGTAGACTAGCATGGTACCGACTAGGCTAGCCAGGTGGCCTTTAAGTATTAGGTCATGCAAATTCATGTACTTTAAGCAATGGACTTGCCCACTCAATAGACCTGGGAGCATCAGTGATGACAATATTTTACTGACTTAAACAGACTATTTTGACATTGTTTCCAGTGGAAACACAAAAAAATATATTAACGTTAATATTGGAGTACAGGCATTTTTATTTCAATTTGAATTTCTGATTCCAGTTAAAAAATATTATCAATAAAACATACCATCAAGTAATTAATAAAAGCATGCATCTTATCTGAATCCATTTTTGTTATTAAATATCTTATGTTCAAATAATTTCAATATATTTTTTAACTATAATACAGCATGAATAAACAAGGTTGAAATAGCCCTAGATGCATTTTCGTTTAAAATTGTATGCTCAGTTAAACTTTGTAACCATGTACTAAGATTTATTATTTAAACTGAATAAATATGTACTAAGATTATAGTTCATTTGGTGAGTATATCTGATACATGTATTGTAACAGATACAAAAGTTTATCAAGGGCAAGATAAATTTTGCTTACCAGTAATGATACACATGTTAAATATTACAATATTACAAAGTATGTAATAATACACCTGCTAATATTACTGTGAGTTTAACATAATGTGATACATTTGTAAAGTTATCTATAAGTGGATTTTATTCTTTTTTTACCTCTTTTAGCTGCATGTTATGGTACAGTTTGTTTATGTAAACAATGAGTTCATAAACATGGCCATTTCTATTAAAACAGTATTTGGGCATTACAACAATTTAATAGTCTAGTTAAATTAAACATATTTTACAGACAACTCATCATGTACATTATACAATTTACAATGTACTAAGGGTGCTTTTTATAATAAATGTTTAAAGACAAAGGCGTCTAATTAAATCAGTAAATTGATGAACATGTATAAGCTTATTCACCCATTGATTGGGCAAGTCCGTTTGTTTCAAAGTACACAAACACACATGACCTATTATTTGACCTGTACATGCATAACCTTAATCATCCATTGACTGGGTAAGTATATTGTTTAAAGTACATAAATATGTATGACCTAGGATACAACCTGTAATATCAAACAGTCTAATGTATAGACTGTGTTTATAATGATTAACATATTGATATTAACATTATAATTAACATTTATAAAACTTAAGCATGATGAATCTATCACAAATATGCATCACAATATTTAACACCTATCATAGGCTCATAGCTTTAAATTTTCACTGATAAATTATGAGGAAAACCATCATTTAGTTACTATATGAACTCAGTATCTTTACTAGCCAAAATCAGCTCTGGGCTAGTGGGTATTATGACTTATACTTTATAGTAATAAGCACAATCATCAACTAGCTTGACATCATGAAATATGTAATCTTCATTTGCTGGAATCAATTTTCAGGAGTCCTGGCCTTTGGGCTAGTAGGTATTATGTCATAAAGTAATGGGCTAAATCATCCGCTCTTAAAATTAAAATTTAAAATTACAACACAGAAGTTTGAACAAATTTTTACAGGCTAGTATAACAAATGAAAATATATATTAAACTGTACTGTAATCATTCACTAGTCCAAATATGGTATAAATAACCCTGTAAGTAATCAGTTTATACTAGTTAGTTTGAGACATTATCAGTACATGTGTACTTCATAACTTTAATAACTCAAGCAAAAAATTGATCAACTGATAAAAGCTACATTGATTTATACATGTATTTGTATTTAAGTTTATTTTCTAATCTAGATCATGTTTCTGTACTGACTAAGGTAGGTAACCTTGGGTAGGAATTTAATATACAATTTACAAAAATATGCAATGTTCTTAAAAGCCACAGCTGAACTCTGGATATACAGCTTGTTTAGGATAACTTGAGACAGAGATTCTATATAGCATAAAATCCCTGTTTGCGACAAACGTCTCAGTTTGTTTATCTAGTTTGGACTCAGGTATTACTAGGGCCCAAGCGTATCTACGACATTGATACACCATTGACATTGACACTAGCAGAATACTCATCCCACATGGTCAGAGACTAATTATTCTGAACTAGCATTCAGATATGCATCCCTATCAATAGATGTTTGCACTCTTTAAGACCAGAATGGGTGAGCTAACTAACTCAAGTGCAAAATGTTTTAACACTTTTTTTATCTGTTTTACTTCACATTACTTCACAATAGACTTTGTGCAACATTTCTCTAGATGAAACAACGCTTCACTGAAGAGATAGATAGAACCTACGAAGAGTGATAGTAGACAAGTTTTGTGATGATCCTAGGTGACTATATAGTCACTTCCAACAGCCTTGCTGTTGGGTTAACCCTTTAGCGAAGCAGCCGAGTGTCTCACCTACCATCCTGGATAAACAGGTTTGATTCCCAGTCAGGGCATATGGTTTTTATTCGCCCAATTTCCTTTAGTTTAATTCACAAGAAATGTTATGTGGAAACCACATTAAAGCCGGATTTAAAAACACAAAAATTACAAAGGGAAATAATCCATAAAAAAGCCGGGATTGTGGTTACTTTCTAATTCTGTTCATCATATGGTATTAGGGCTGTCACGATATACCAGTATACCGGTATATTGCAATACGCAGCGGCAGCAATACATACCACGGAACAAATTTAACGTACCAGTATATGGAGATATATTATTTATGGATATATTTATTTCATGGGAAAAATCTTCCCTTTTCGAAATAAAAGTAACCAAACGTCAATCTTTCCATTGTTCATTCAATTCATTAAGCTTAAGTTACAAGAATTTAAGCGAATGGTGCGCGTTCAATTGATTGTACGGAACTTGCGCAAAATATGTTTTTGAATTGAATACTTTGGGACAGAAAGTTGTGTAGCATGGTGTCCATGAGCTTGATTGCTAGGATGTTCTGCAGCTAAGGGGGTGATCGTTTCTTCCTATGAAGCATCTTTTTACATGCAAAACATATATCACAGTTGTAATTTACCGTATAGACTTAGTGAGACTAGATTCAAGTAGTAGCATGTAAGATTTGCAATGTTTCTGTTGAATATAGCATAAGCACAACCAATCTATAAACCCACAATATATCGTGGTATGGATCGCAATACGATGCTAGCGTATTGCAATGTATCGCGATACGCTTCTGGTGTATCGTGACAGCCCTACATGGTATGTTAATATCATTGTATGAAGTTTCATAATTTAAATCAATGGCAATAAATGGCAGAAATATATAACAAAGAAAAACTTCAACGCAATTGTTATCGTGACAGCCCTACATGGTATGTTAATATCATTGTATGAAGTTTCATAATTTAAATCAATGGCAATAAATGGCAGAAATATATAACAAAGAAAAACTTCAACGCAATTGTTAACGAAACCAGACGCCCGCCCATTGAAAAATCCAGCTAATAATGGTGATGTCCTAGATAATGACACTTCCCAATTCAAACATTTCTCCATCCAAATAGTATGATTTACAATAAATATCAATAAAATATGTGTAAATTAAACTAACATATCAAGGGAAAAAAACATACAACACAAAATGAAATAAGAAAAGCAAATACAGCTCCATTTAAACTAAAAACAGGAGTACATAAAAAATGCCCAAATAGTTGCATTGTCAAGCAATAAATATTTACCAGTAATTGAGTTTACAACACCTGTGGAAACACCTGAAAAATGACAATGTAAAAATACAATATAAAACATATCACTTACGTTGTGTAAGAACACTCCGATGAGGCTTAAACGATAGATATATTGTATGCATCAGTGATTTACTTCTTTAAACCCAGCACTAAAGTTATCAAAATTATTCAACTGTTGCAAAGAGAACAGGGGAGGTGACTCGGGTCTATTTGTGGGCAAGTTTAAAGTCTGGTTTAACCGGTGCTCATGTACCCCCCCCCCCCCCTCTTCCATCGAAATGATTTATGAGCTTCTCATGCAGGCGCGTAGCTACCAGTACGCAGAGTACGCAGCTGCGTACACACTGGTCCAGAAAATTGTAAAAATACAAACGCCAAAAAATGTAATAAAATCTTTCGCCTGAGGGGGGTAGGGGTGTGTAAAACAAAACTGCTTGATCGTTATTTTACTAACCTTATGTCAAGTTATATTTCAATGGGACTTGCGATGCCTTTTGGGAGTTGAATTTACGGTTTTAAAGTTCGATGTTTGTCTTTGAATCCAGTCTATATAATTCTTTAAACGCTGGTTAAAATTGAATGATAATTTGTATGAATGTTGTCTTCCTATATTTGTGTCCAGATTGAATTATACAGACCCATTTTGAATAGTTGCCAAAAATGCTCCTGAAATGATCTACAGAAAAACAAATTCGGGGCGGGGCATGCCCTTGACCCCTAGGATTTTGCGTACACATAAAAAAGACCTTGCTACGCCACTGACATTGTCTCCCTTATATATTTTCCTTGCTTATAAATCACCAAAATAACTAGTCTGGAGAAAACGAATTACTTATATGTGACTGTATATTATATACTTATATTTAATGATGCTTATTTTATTTTTGTTTTGTTGGGTTTACCGTCATAGCAACACATTGTATATGTCATATAACGGCGGTCAGTCAACTTAGTCACTGTCCTGGAAAGGCTAAATCTCTGGATTTAGCTGTTAACCAACTACAAAGCACATACTTTAGATTATAGAAATTATACCTTTGTGAATGTAAACCAAATAAAAATTTGGTAAAAATACAATAACATAAAAAATTATAACAATAATTAACTATATATACATTATTGTTTTATTTATACATATAAATCTATACATTTTTATACAATTTACAATTTTATATTCAATATACAACTTTATATACAGTAAATCTAATGTATGTAATATGCGGTTCAATGTGCAATATTTTATCCCATACGCAATATAGAATAGCATGAAATGCAGTAGTAGTGAAACAGTTAAACATATTTTAAATCAATCAATAAAGTAATGTGAAGTACTGACACAATTAAATGCTTGTGCAACTATTAAAGTGCAGTAATAAACTTTTGCCTCAAACAAATATAGAAATTCACACAAGTAAAACAAACACAGTTCCGAGATACGTACATATACATGCCGGTAGGGCCTATAACAGGAATTGAGTTACGAAACGAGGGACGAAACATTTTTCTGGGGTATGGTATAGGTTTTTTATGCTCAATCGAAAAGTTCGGACAATATCGCCGGCAAAAAAGTTCGTTTTGATAAAACCAAGAGCGTTCGAATGAATAAATCGATGATAAAAGCCACGCATTTCGGTACTTTTTAAAACGGAACTATTTTTGTTTTCGCCCCCTGGACTCTTCGACCTAAAAACTTTCGTAAATTAGTTTCTGTTGAATTCTATGTGCGTCGGTATTTTTGCTACGTATCATTTCTCGTACTTGGAATTTTTCGTCACAGACCTCAAATATTTTTTTTTGTACATCTGTGTTTTTTACTATTAAACTTAAATTTCTGTGTTGTAAGACCTTTTTATTAATGTTTTGTTTTTATGTCATTTTTTTGTCAAAATGGCTCTTGCAAAAGAGAAACCTTATATTGATTTTTATGTATAAAAATCTATATAACCAATTACTTTGGATAACTAATACCTTTTGGGACTACATGAGCAGTGTATACTAATAACAATGATGCTATTGTACACACATTGATTTTTTCTTGAAACAATCACTATAATCGAGTACTGTTTCTTGATTAAGATTTTTTGCGCGACATTTTATCATTGCAACTTCTAAAGGGTTTCATTTGAAACTTCTATCATGTAGGATAAAATTTACCATTAGATATCAAATACTATAATTCATAAAACTAACAATAATTTATACTAAATTATGGCCCTTACATACAAACATACATTCTAAGTTAAGTTCTAATGCAACATTTTATCTTGGCAACTACTGAAGGGATTGATTTGAATATTCACACATGACTACGGTATTACCATAGAAAGTCAATTTTAAAGTTGCATCACTCTAGCTTGAATTTTTACTATTTTAAATTGTAAGCCTTTTATATTGAAAATGTTTTAGTAAGAAGATCTGCAAAAAATAAAAAAGCTGCAGTCAATGAAAGTTTTCTAGTTAAATTTTTCTCATCTCAATTGAATTGCATAATTGATTCCGTTTACAAGAGCACTCCTAATAGTAGGGCGCGCTGTCCATTGACGGCTCTCAATTGTTAATTAAACCTCTTACCTGAAATATCCAAACACTTCGTAATACCCAGAATCGACATTGAATAAATTCTAGAATTTTATCCTTCATCATTGCACCTTTAACTTTCAAGTTATCCTATTTCATAGAAGTTGCTCTCTAAAAAGTAAATTCTAAATATTTTGGTCGTCTGAACCACACGGATTACACAAGTAATTATGCACGAAATCCATGTGCCTATTTACGTCATTTAAAACTGGCATGGATAAGATACGAAATGGAGACTTTTAGGCGAAAAGGAGCATATAATGGCAAAACGGAGATTTAATTGTTAGTAAAACCCTTCTTAAAATAACAATTATAATACAAATTATATTTACTGATAATAAAATCACCATTCTCAAATTAGTGATTTTCATATCAGTCCAATTTTTACAAGAGTTGCTTAAAACGTAGGGTCCACAAAGGCGGATCCAAAGGGGGTCAGGGGGGTCCGGACCCCCCCCTAGAATTGGGAAAATGTACCTGTCCATTAGTGTATTTCTTGACTGTAAGTCATTTTTGAGTAGCATGGGATCTATGTTAATGTGTACTTATTATTATATGTGTGCGTATTTAACGAGTGTGAGGACTCTGGTGCCAGTGGGTTTAACGCCGTGTCGACAAACATTATTGTCATTTTACTGAGGCAAGCTCACCTTACCTAGGTTTCCTGGACCTTGTCTATAACCAAGACTAATCAACCCTTCCAAACGTTCGATATCTTTTCCATTATATTATGCATAATATTATGTACACGATTTTTCCTTTTTTAGATCGGACTAAGCATTTTTGATTTGGTGAAAATGTTTAGTACAGATCCTGCAAAGGTGTGCCTTCAGATTTAAATTGACCATGTAAATGTTATATTTCTTACCAGACTAGGCTGAATATAATATCTTCATACAATACAAACAAAATATTTAGCCCTATACTTGTATGAAGGGCGTGTTTCTTCATTTTATTTTATCATAATTACATGTTTTTACTATGGGTTATATATATAATATATGCGGGTGATCACCATGGGATTCATTTAAATTTCTTTTTTTTTCGTATGTCTGTTTATGATAATGCCATGTTCACTATATGTGTTTGTAAATTTCATTCTGTTTGCTATAAACATGTTGTATGTTTAGAGCAATAAAGGTTGTTGTTGTTGTTATACCTAATCAATGGAGGAAAATCAACATTATTGTCGAATATCCATGGAAGAGTATAACCAGTCCGGGTGAGACTCTAACTAGCAACCTCTTAGGGACACTTGATTCGAAATCCTGAGCTTGGCCTTTGTAAGACACCGAAACAGAACACATATTTTACTTTAAACAATAATTAAAACAAAAACATTTGGTTTTTACATGCCGGTATACGTACGTATACATTATTTTTAATAGTTTAAAAAAATAAACGTCTGTACTAGACAAACCAAATATTAAGTTGATAAATTGTCATTTGCATTTCATCAATTAATGGACTATAAATAAATAAAATGTAGTAAGATGATTAATAGTTCACCAGAACCAATCATCGTTGTTGCCTACGTCATCATTGCTTTCGTCATCTTGTTTTTGTTCATATTGTCCCCAGCTGAAGTAATCCACTCTCAAGTTAAACTTATTATTATGATGTTTTTTTTATGTCATTTTCTATGCCAGTATTTAGTATTAAATTTATGATGTTGAATTTTGATGTATTGATTATAGTTTTTGATCTCCCGCTAAATTTTGTATGTTTGTAAGAATAAAGATATTATTTTGGGTTCATAAAGAATTATGTAAGTATATTGATTATTTGTATTGATAAAAAGTATTAAAGTGTCATACCTGACATTTTGTATATAGGCCTAAGGAGAACTGTAATTATTATTGTTGTCAAATGTCTTAAGGCATCTTTAGAGGAACTTAGAAAAGATAATTATTTATGACACCTTTGTTGTCCAATCTTAAAATAGGATGTTAGTAATTATTGTCAAAATTTGAAGATTTAATTACGTTTTCAATATTTATCTCAATCAGATAATTGGTTATCAGTTTCACTAGTTTGGCTATATATACTCAGAGTTGATCTCTGTAATTCATATGGTGATTGACTCTGAGAATAAAACATTTAAATAATAATACTTTGTATTATTTTACAGGTATGATACTTATACTTTAGTATTTTATAATAATTTTTATTAAGTCATTTATTTCTTTAGATAGTTATAAAATTATATTGTGTTCAAAACATTATACATAATTCAATTGGAAATCTTTTGGTTTAAGTAATAAATTTTAAGTTACCTTTCACATGCTAAGCGAGTTATAGTTTGTTTAATATATTTTGTTTCCCCAGATCTTATGTGTAGAATATAATAAGTTTATTATTTTATTATGATAATGATTCCTTTATTTGTACATTTAAGTAATACTTGTTTGTATATTGTAATATATGGTGATTGACTCTGAGAATAAAACATTTAAATAATAATACTTTGTATTATTTTACAGCCTCCTAAACTTCCGACTATTGCCTTTTGAACTCCGACCTATATAGGTAACTTGTGGTCTGGCTATCAGAATTGCCACAGAGATCGGGTCCAACGCATACTTAATTAAGGTGCTTCATAACATTTGGTGGAGAAAGATCCTGGTAGGTTATGCGAAGATCTCAAGTCCGCAGAACAAACCTGAGGAGTTCAAAGACAGCAACTGGATACCTAGTCAACCCTAATTATAGTGTATCTGGTTCAGGAAGTTCGGAAGAGGAAGACGACACCGCACCGATAACAGTATCAACTGTGACAATGGCACAAGCGCCAAAAGTGAGAGTGGAACCATTCTCTGGTACACCAGGAAGAAAGGGACAGACATGGTACAGAAATTATTCAACTTTAATGAAAAGTGTTTTCGGTTATGACGATGATAAGGTGAAAAAAACTTTTATGTTTCACCTAACCGATCAGGCAAAGACCTGGTATCAGTCTTTGCCTGATACAGCAACTGCGGATGTTGATCAATTATTGCTGGATTTTTGTGCCAGGTTTGATGGCTCGGATGTTGGTTTCACTGTTGGAATGGTCAAACAAAGGGTTGGAGAATCGGTCCATGATTTTACAACGCGATTCATGAACCAGTCAAATGACAGTGAAATGCCAGAAAAATGGCTTATATCCACATACATTGATGGGCTTGTGCCGTCTCTACGGAAAATTGTTAAGCCACAAGAGTTAAAAACAATAGACATTGCGCGACGAGCTGCATTAAGAGCAGAAGAGTGTGTAAGTGATAGTGTTGAAATAAACTCAGTGAACCATACTGACACAAAACTTGATACATTAATTGAACTGTTAACACATCAAATACAGATGAGCTCAACACAGCAGCAGCAACAACAACAGCAGCAATACCAACAAAGACAGGATTACAGTCATCAAGGACAACAAAGTCAAGGAAGACAAGGTAGGAATTTTCATGCTCCTCGTTCTAGTAAATGTAAGCTCTGTAAAAGATCAGGACATAGTACTGATAATTGTTATTTATTGCCCGAGGCTTCTAAATCTATTGTAGAAAGTTTAAAACAAAGGCAATATAACAATCAATAGGGACTCGCGCCTGTTCATAGGCAACAGTCTGTGAATGGGCACAATGGTAATGAAAAGGATAAAATGATCATTGTAAAATCTAAATACTTTGAGAACAAAGGAGTTAATACTGATTCTATTTCACCCAAGTCTGATAAACTTAATTCAGAAAATTTTATTACAAATACTAGATTTTCAAGTAAATCTTTAAACAATACTGTCCCAGCTGACAATAAGGAAGTAAACCATGTTAATTTAATAACTCCTATACAGAAAAATGTCGTTAAAGTCAAAGTTCTAAACTCTGCAACTGAAGCTTTGATTGATACAGGTGCTTGTATTTCAATTATATCTAAATCTTTTCTTAAGAAAACAAACCTAAATGTAAGTGCTATTGAAACATCTGATTTAACTCAAGTAAATGGTGTGTCAGGGCATAAATTAAATGTGCTTGGAAAAATAGAAGTACCTATCACTATTGCTAACTTGTGCTTTCCATTCAAATGTTACGTAATTGATTCTGTGCATCATCCTATGATCATTGGAATAGATTTTCTTACCCATTATGAATGTGCAATAGATATGGGCAATGGCCGTCTTCATATAAAAGATGATTTAGTGTCTGTTCAATTTAGGATGTCTACCGGATGTGCTAAAACTGTTAGGCCTATAAACATTCCTGCGGGTGAGGAAGTTGTGGTGCCAGTTAAACTTACTAGGGCTTTCAAAAATGAAATTCTATTGTTAGAACCTGTACCAATAAATGAAAACTTACAAGTTGCTAGGTGTTTAGTTAAATCTAAGCTACAAAAAAATTTAAACCTTAGAAAGGCTGTTATTAGGATATTAAACCCTACAAAAGAGTCAATTACGTTACCAAGGAATTTTACTGTAGCAAGTATCAGCAAAATAGATTCAGAAAGTATAGTAACACTTGATGAAAATGTTACAAATAGTAATATTAAAACTGATGATAATATCCCTTACATAAATACAATATTTCCTGATACAAAAATTGATAAAGAAATCAATTTTGAAATTTCAAGTTCAAATTTGTCAGTAGAACAGCGTTATAAACTTCAAAACTTATTATTACAAAACAAAGACATTTTTTCGTCCTCAATGAAAACATTAGGTAAAACCAATGTATTCACTCATAAGATTGAAACAGAGCCTGGGGCTGCACCAGTGCATATGAACTATTATAGGACAGGACCAGTCCAAAAAGAGGAGATATCTAAACAAATTGATCAGATGTTAGATTTAGGTATCATTGAGCCTTCATCATCTGTCTGGAATTCGCCGGTTGTTCTTGTAAAGAAGAAAGACAATTCCTGGCGTTTTGCTATCGATTATAGAAATCTGAACAAAGTAACTAAATCCATTTCCCATCCAATCCCTAGACTTGAGGATGTTTTTGACTGCATAGGTGATAATGATGCTAAAATATTTTCAACCCTGGATTTGAATTCTGCGTATTTTCAAATGGAATTAGATCCTGAAACAAAACATAAATCTGCATTTATCACACATGAAGGCGTTTTTGAGTTTAATAGGCTCCCATTTGGTCTGAAAAATGCACCCATGTCATTCCAAATGCTCATGTCCCAAGTTCTACGGAAATTACATTGGAAGATTGTATTATGTTACATAGATGATTTATTAGTTTTTAGTAAAAACTTTGATGAACATTTAGAACATCTCTCCTTAGTTTTTGATAAGTTAAGAGAGGCTAACCTAACTCTTAAGTATGAAAAATGTCAATTCGGATTAGAAAAAGTAACCTTTTTAGGTCACATCTTAACTAAAGATGGCATTTTGGTAGACCCAGTCAAAACTGAAAAAGTGAAAAACTTCCCAGTTCCCAAATCTCAGACTGAGCTGCGCAGCTTTTTAGGTTTATGTAATTACTATCGGCGTTTTGTAAAAGGGTTTTCTTATATAACATCCCCATTAAACAAATTATTAAAAAAAGACAAAAAAGGCAAGTTTAAGTCTGATGATTGGACAGATGAATGTCAAAAGGCATTCCAAACTCTAAAGGATAAGTTAGTATCAGCCCCAATTTTAGGCTTCCCAGATATGAATAAAGAATTCTATTTATCAACAGACGCAAGTGGTAGTGCTCTTGGATATGTGCTAGGACAAAAAGATAAGGATGGCAAAGAATTCGTCATTGCCTATGGTGGTCGTGCCTTATCTGCAGATGAACAAAAGTGGCCTATCACCGAATTAGAATGTCTAGCAGTAATTTCTGGTATAGAAACGTTCAAAAATTATTTGTCACAAAAATTTACAGTTTATACTGATCACAAAGCTTTATCTTATCTTAAAACTATAAAAGAGCCTAAAGGTAGATTAAACAGATGGATAATGGCATTAAATGGATATGATTTTGATATAATTCATAGACCAGGTAATCAGAATGCTAATGCGGACGCAATAAGTAGAATTCCATATGATATAGAAACCGATAAAACTAAAGAAAACCAATTAGGTGTAAACCAAATAGGCATTAATGAAACATATAGTGATTCTCTGATAAGTAGTGACAGTGAGTATCCATATGACACAAATAGTGATTATGATGAAACTTGTGCAGACGATACAGTTTTCAGTTCAAATGAATATCCAATGTTAGGGACAGAAAACAATGGTATTAAGAATATGCATGTGACCCGAGTTGACTTTGAATACGGGAACCAAGTCTCAATTAATTTGATAGACCAGGTAGAACAAACAGAAAGCTCTGACATGGCCAAATTGCAAAAAGAATGCCCAGATCTAAATTTTTTAATTGAATATCTAGAAACTAGAGTCATGCCCGATTGTGAAAAGAAACAGAAAATGTGTATAAAAGCCGAAGATCAATTTGTTATGAAAGAGGGGTTATTGCATCGTTATTACCAACCAAAATACAAAGGGAAACTTGACCCATCAGGTCTATATTTCTTTCAGTTGGCAGTACCTAACTGCAAAATTCATGAAATCTTAAAGCATTATCATGACAGTCTTGCTGGAGGAGGGCATTTTGGCGTGAATAGAACTTTCATTAAGATAAGACAAAAATATTGGTTTCCAAAAATGCATCAACAAATCAAAAATTATGTTAACACTTGCGATGTCTGCCAACGCACAAAAGTAAATAGGCGTCAACAGCCACCACCATTACAACCATTACCAGTTGAAGACACCATGAGTAGAATACATATTGACGTTTTAGGCCCACTGCCCAAAAGTAAACAAGGTCATCAATATGTTTTGTTGATTATTGACAGTTTTTCTAAATGGTCAGAAGCTTTTCCCCTCGTGAAACAAAATGCTGAGGAAATTGCCAAGGTTCTTTACAATGAATTTATTTGTAGATTCGGGGCCCCTCGTTCAATTGTTTCAGATAGAGGTAAAAATTTCATGTCAAAATTAGTTAGTGCATTATGTGAACTATTCAGTATAAAAAGATATTTTACTACCTCATATCACCCACAAACTAATTCAACAGTAGAAAGAGCCAATAGTACTCTGGCCAAAACTTTAGCTGCATATGTTGATGAAAATCAACTTAATTGGCCAGATCTTCTACCTAGTGTAATGATGGCTTTCAGGTCTACCCCTGCGTCAGAATCAACTTCATTTTCACCATTTCACTTAGTGTTTGGTAAAGAAATGACACTACCTGTTGATTTAGATTTAATCCCTAAGCCAACGCTGCCTTCTCAAACAAAACACTTCTTTGACAACCTTTTAGGCCAATTGAATATTGCTAGAGAGATAGCTAGAAAAAATATGGAAGTTATGAAAGACAAAACTAAGACTAGATATGATAAAAATGCTAAAAATCCAAATTTTCAAGTTGGCGATAAGGTACTTTTGCGACAAAATGCGGTAAAACAGGGATTATCTCAAAAATTAAGCTACAAGTGGGATGGACCTTATATCATAACTAAGTGTTTTCCAAATTTTACATATGAAATAAAATGTATTCAGTCAGCTAAAAGGAAACAGTCTCGCATTAATGCGACTAGACTTAAACATTACCAAGAAAAGATTATTCAAAACAGTGAGTTAAAGCCACAGTCTGATAATGAATCAGACCATCGTATCGATACACCGCAGACTAGTAACCATAACGATTCTAGCAATCAATTGGATGACTTGCCTAACACAGCAAGTATACCTAGTCCTGTTGGTGACTCCCAGCCTGATAAGACAAATGGTCCTGGCCTCAATAATGAGCATGTAGAGACCGCCAGTCCTCAGTCTGACAAACCTGATACACAACTCCCAAAAACAAAGGCTAAGCAAAGGATGAAGTATAAGAAAAATAAATTCATCACTCCCATTAAAATCATTAAAATAAAGAATTCAAGTAATGTTAGGTGGTTACAATGCCAAATTAAAGAAAATGGGCGATACAAATGGCTAAAAGAAAATCAAATTGATCCTGAATTTATGGAAGAATACTATGTAAAGCACAATAGATTAGGAAAAGTAAGGAAAAGAAAAACAAGAATATTTTGGAGAACCAAACCTTAATTTGAATCAGGTTGCAAACTTATGATAGTAAGCGTGTATCTGTCGTCAAACCCTAACCCTGCCAGTTAGGTACTTTGGTTGGCAATCAAAATTCAAACAAAATCTTTTTCCTGGTAGTGAAAACTAGCAGTATTTTTTTTTCTATTTTCAGATGGGTACATGTTGAAAATCACTGTTTGCATAACCTTAATATTAGGGCTGTGTTTCCCTTTAATAGCTGCTTCAGATACTATAACAAGATTAAATTACGGCGTCATCTTTCAGGAAGAAGCAAAAATAACATTGTCACGTGAATATTGGTTACATACTTTTGAAATACCTCTGCCTAAATATCATAACCTCCCACCTGTTAACGATTGCAATAATAATAACAAAACTTGTTTAATGATTTCCCATGCTTTAACCCATTTAAATAATATAAGATTAGAAACTGAATTACGCTTAAATAATACCTTAGAAACTGTTCACAAATTAGTACCTCATGCAAGTTATGTTCAAAAATCTAGATCAAAAAGGGCATTGTTAGGGTTTATTGGAAAATTCTCTAAAACTTTGTTTGGAACTGCGACAGTTGATGATGTCAATGTTCTTGTCCGTCATATTAATGCTCTGACTAAAAGAACTAAAAGTATAGGAGATGCTCTTGTACAACATGGAGAACACATGAGTTCATTCATGCAAAAAAGTAATGAACGAATGAGCAATTTAATGTTAGGTATTAAACAGAATAACATGGCAATTAACAATGTTTCAAGCCAAATTAAACAAACACAAACTAGTCTGGAACAAGCATTTGAAAACATTACTATTTTACTGATGAAACAACTTCAAACATCTAATAAACTTAATCATCAATTAGATGAGCTGAAACTTGGCATTCTAGACTTAGCTGGTGGAAAACTTTCACCTCTCATAATTCCTTTAGACGACATTCAATCAACTTTAAACGATGTTCAAAATATTTTAATAAAGCAATATCCAGGATTTTATGTTCCAACTAAATCTGCCTCTGAAATGTATCATCACGGCCACTTCTTGTACTCCAGAAATAGTTGTACATTATATGTTACTATTAAAATTCCCATCACTAATAATGAAGATGTTCTCAAACTTTTTAAAATTATTTCAAAACCTGTACCAATTAATGATACGTCCAAGCATGCAACTCAGTTACTGAATTTACCAGAATATTTTGCAATAACACAAAATCAAAATTTTTATGTTCATTTATCTCAAAATCAATTAAATTCCTGTAAAGGAAATAATTTCATGTACTGTTACCTACATTTGCCATTAATTCCTATTCTTAAGGATGATTGTACATTGGCATTGTTTTCCAATGACAGAGAAAAGGTTCAAACCTTTTGTCAGTTTAGATTTATTCATGACAGCATTTCACCAGAAATTTCAGAAATTAGCACAAGTCAATTTCTAGTGTATGATACTGAAATATTGTCTATGGAATGCAATAATAAACATACAATATTGCCTGGGTGTAATTTTTGTATTATAAATATACCATGCCAATGTTCAGTTTCTTCAACCGATTTCTATTTACCTCCTAGATTAATATCATGTAAAAATGAATCTATAAATAATTTAACTAAGGTTCATCTTGTCAATTTAGCATTGTTGCAGAAATTCTTTAAAAATGATCAATTCCAGTCCATTTTTGGAGACACAATGTTTCCAAATCCATTGAATGTATCAGTTCCAAATTTTAAGATCTATAACCATGAATTGTCTAATATTGTAGTAAATGATGAAAGAAATCACTTAAACTTAACAAAAATGGTTGACATAGCAAAGAATGATGATATTGTATTTCAAACTCTTGCAGAACCATTATTAAATGGACAAATATCAATACCATATGCATGGCCTGATACAAGTGGTATTATTACTCTGTGTTCTTCCAGTTTATTAATTTTAGTCACAATAATGGTTGTACATTCATATTGTAAAATCAGAAAAATGTCAACTACTCTGTTACTACTTCAACAATGTAACAATGTCAAATCAAAGGTTATAACTAATGCACCATCATTCATATATACAAAGCCTGTTAACTTTGATAACTCAAATGATAACTTTCATTTACAATTATCTTGGGATCATATTACCTTCTGTCTTCTCTTAGTAAATTGTTTGTTGTTGATAACTTTGATTTTAAGATTTATTAAGTTCAGACAAAATCCTCGTTTGTTAATAGAAATAACAAATATCGAACAATGTGTTTTCATTCCTTTGATTACATTACCATTCTGCCCGTCACACGCAATTGTTCAATTGCCAGATTCTATTTCTGATATTAAAATCGAAGGATCATACTTTTCCAGTAAACTTTGCATTGACTGGTCTGGTTTTACTATTGCTAACTCTTTTACAAGTCAGACAGTCAATGTACCTAAAGCCATTCCTGTAAGAATCTACCAAGCAAAACAATTGACCAACATTATCAAAACACCATACCTTATGTGTTTTTATATCGAGCATAACGGGTACTTAACAAAAATTGTAAACGAAAGTACTGTATGAAAAATGAGGACATGAACGTTTCTACACTTGATAATTTTTATATATACATGTCAATGTATTGTTTTCTTATTATGCATATGAAATGCATCTTTTTAAGCAGATCTATCTGCTTACTTAGTCAAAATGTGACTATATAATTATAGGATATGTCTACCTATAATTTGTTTTATAAACAAAACAATTGCAATGTGCAAATTGTATTTTATGAGCTCAGTAATTCATATACCGGTATGTAAATATTATTTGATGTTGTTCATGTATATGTTTTGTTCTCATCTATGTACAAAAATTTGTTATAATCAACCATGGAAGTTATGTGTGTATACATAATTTTAAATTCCAATAGGGTCATATAATAAATTTGGTTACTTATATAAATGATTTTTCATATTGTAACCGGTACACTTTGAGAATGTTTTGTGTAAATAAGTGTCCATGAATATGTTTATTATGATGTTTTTTTTTTTTTTAAAGTGCACTCACATTTTTGTAATTGCTTTTGCCTTATGATGTTTTTTTTGTTTTTTTTTGAGACTGCAATTAATTTTTTTGTAATTGTTATTGCCTTAACTTTGTTAAATTTTTGTTGCATTTAATTGTTATGTAGTTGCTATTACCTTAACTTTGGGGTCCAAAGTTAAAGTAGTTGGAAGGAATTATTATGATGTTTTTTTTTATGTCATTTTCTATGCCAGTATTTAGTATTAAATTTATGATGTTGAATTTTGATGTATTGATTATAGTTTTTGATCTCCCGCTAAATTTTGTATGTTTGTAAGAATAAAGATATTATTTTGGGTTCATAAAGAATTATGTAAGTATATTGATTATTTGTATTGATAAAAAGTATTAAAGTGTCATACCTGACATTTTGTATATAGGCCTAAGGAGAACTGTAATTATTATTGTTGTCAAATGTCTTAAGGCATCTTTAGAGGAACTTAGAAAAGATAATTATTTATGACACCTTTGTTGTCCAATCTTAAAATAGGATGTTAGTAATTATTGTCAAAATTTGAAGATTTAATTACGTTTTCAATATTTATCTCAATCAGATAATTGGTTATCAGTTTCACTAGTTTGGCTATATATACTCAGAGTTGATCTCTGTAATTCATATGGTGATTGACTCTGAGAATAAAACATTTAAATAATAATACTTTGTATTATTTTACAGGTATGATACTTATACTTTAGTATTTTATAATAATTTTTATTAAGTCATTTATTTCTTTAGATAGTTATAAAATTATATTGTGTTCAAAACATTATACATAATTCAATTGGAAATCTTTTGGTTTAAGTAATAAATTTTAAGTTACCTTTCACATGCTAAGCGAGTTATAGTTTGTTTAATATATTTTGTTTCCCCAGATCTTATGTGTAGAATATAATAAGTTTATTATTTTATTATGATAATGATTCCTTTATTTGTACATTTAAGTAATACTTGTTTGTATATTGTAATATATGGTGATTGACTCTGAGAATAAAACATTTAAATAATAATACTTTGTATTATTTTACAGCCTCCTAAACTTCCGACTATTGCCTTTTGAACTCCGACCTATATAGGTAACTTGTGGTCTGGCTATCAGAATTGCCACAGAGATCGGGTCCAACGCATACTTAATTAAGGTGCTTCATAACATTATCAAAACCATTTTCTAACATATCAGTGGATATTCTCTTTTCACACCATTTCTCACAACATTTCAGTGAACAACATTCATGGAACACCATGTTAACTGTGTTAAGAAGTCGCCTTTGTAGTAACCTTTGGTACAATGGCTTTTCTGGTTGTTCACCTCGTCGTGAAATCGGCTTTGGTTTGACACTAGGTCCTGCTTTACATACACATGAGTTGGAGCACTCTTGAACATCATTTAAGTTTTTTTTCGGCACTTCAGGGATACTTGTGGGTGGGTTTTCTGTGCCCAGTCGAAACTTGATCTTTGGTCTTTTCATTTCGCTTACAGTATCAGCGTCTTCATCAGACTTTCTCTTTTTATTATTCTCATCTGTATGTGGTTGTTTTTTAATCGCGATGTTTTCGCGTGCATTACTATTCACTTTGACTTTATTTTCATCATTTGCCACCATTTTCTTAACTTTGCAATCATCATTACAATCACCAGTGTTTTCTTCCAAGCGTCTTTTGGAACCTCTTGCCTTTGTTGTATGGTCTGGAAAATAAAAATAGAACACAATAGTTTTTTAAGTGAAAATCTTTAGCTTAATGATATTTTACTGTTTTCATATACATGTAACAGTAATCAGATATGTGTAATTTCAAGTTTTTTCAACTTGCCTACGTACAATTGCAACCTAAAAAATCAACTTGTCCAGAATCAAAACTTACTTGCCCAGAAGTTCAATACTCGAAAAAAATTTATAGAACTATGATGTTAAGTAAATACTGTAAGTAATGATAAATGATTGATAATAAAAATAGTTCACTGTTTAATGTGATAGAAGCATTGAAATATCTATATTTTAAGTACATTGTATAGCTATGTTAGAATTATTTTACAGCTAAAAATATAACTTGTGCTCGGACGAGTGGGTTGGACATATTTACTCGTCCGCAGCCATATAGGTACGAGTCTGACAAGTCGGGCATAGGAATTCCACACCCCAGGTAATGTACATACAAATTAATAAAAAGTAAATCTTTAAAGCCATAGTAGAGCATAAACAATTTCACATTGCAGATAACAAAAGCAATAAGGCTGGGTCACAAGTTGAAGCAACATCAGCAAAAGACCCTCCTTTTGTGGGATCGTTGTTTTTATTATTAGGATCAGCCTTCATCTTAATTAGGGTCTTGTTTAAAATTGCATTTAGTTGCATGTAAGTACATCAGCTTTAAGGGTAGAAATGTATGTGTTTATGCCTTTAGGGACATGTTCGATTAACAGTGGCCATATTCTGCTATCCATAATAAACAAAAGGTCTACATGTTCACATAAAAGTCGTGCGCTATCTGTGCATAACTTACAAAAAAAAGAATTGTTAGCTTGTTGGTTTCACAAGCTAGTACATAAAAAGTACGAGAAAATCCCAAGTACTTAGTACAGTATAGCCTTTGCAGAGCTGTCCTCTACAGAAGAAATCCTCTGCACAATAACAACTTTTGACATTTTCCTAAGTTATAATTTTCATTAAATTAAACCTCTGCAGAACAACAACCTCTTATTCTCGTTCCCAGAATCTAGTAGGATTCTCAATACTAGCTAGTATTAAGAATCCTACTAGACTCTGGGAACGAGAATGCAACCTCTGAACAACAACACATTTTAGGCCCTCCCAGTTGGTGTTGCTTAAGAGAGGTTGCACTGTAGTTTTTAAATAGAAATCTATATTAAAATTACCTTGAAGATGGCTAATTTTCTGTTGAATTACATTCACAATATCTTGTCTAATTTCAGATCCACGTTGTCTAATTTTCTTATATCTTTCTGTGTATTCATAGGCTGATCTTTGAGGAGAGTTATCTTTTCTTGTCCATTCTGAGATTTTGTTGGAACCTGCAATAGATGTTTGAAGTTAATAACAGTTGTCAAATGTTTGCTTACAAGTAAGTGTTAATTAAAACAATATATAAATTGAAGAATTTTACGATTTGTAGAAACTTGAAATGTATTTTGGTTCAATAGCAAAGACAATAACACACGTTGCTAGCGAGCTGATACCCTTATTCGGGGTATAAAGTGACATGATCTCCGGAATGCAATAATACATTTATTATGTTCGTTAATTTCTTGCAGCTGCCTGCCAAAATTACGACTAATTCAAATATACCTGGAAGTGGACTCGAGAGTGATTAATATAAGTTGTATGAACTTGCTTCACAGTCTAGCGAAATAAATTAGTATAAATAAACTCACCAGTGATGGTTTGTCTCGAAGAAAAACTAGATTTAGAACTTTCATTATCATTAAACACTATGTACTTGTTTGGTTTCCATTTTTTTCAGTTGTTATGGTGACACTCTTGACACTTTGATCACTGAAATCAAATAAATTTATATATATCTAATTGGGACAAAAGTGCTAAAAATTAAAACATATATGCTAACCTACACTGAGCTTGTCGTTATTTTTATGTTCATTTTAATTTCGCTTTAAAATTATTTAAAACAATAACAACCTGTAGCGTCGTTTTTTAAATTAAAAAATAGACATTATTTCATTACCATTTTCTGTATCGAAATATAATAGAATTGAAAATATTTCATAGACCTCAGGAAATCTTTTGAAGATCTGACTTAGAGGAAGGTTGCAATAAACAGACGAAATGCTTATAATAAGTAACATTCTGTATTTAAAGCTCAACGTTTGACGAAATTTAATTTTAAATAAACACTTACCTATTCCTTGCTAACTCTGTACAAACATTTCCAGTCAATTTTGTCATGTCTCTCATTATTTCTTCTTGTAATATAAATCTGTATCTCTTATATGATGCTGCTTTGTGCGCTTTATATGTCATTATAGTGATTCTGACGTTGTATACGTTACGTTATTACGTCATATGTAACTGTGACGTTTTTTGACGTCATGACGTTAGAGGACGTAAAATATTATAATATTGAGTGTTTTCCAGCATAAATTTCATCATCAATAGCCAATATGGTAAATCACAGGCGAACTATTTTCACGACTAAGAACTAATTTGTTTAATATAAATCATTTATATCAAAATTAAAATGGAGCTAACTGCGAACTTCCAGTGACTGATTCACCGCTTATAAAGATAGAACAAAAATAAAATTACCATGATAAAACTTATGAATTATGGTGGCATATTTCTGCCACCAGATAATCAACTAGTTAATTAAATGGTTAACTAGTTACGTAACTAGTTTACCACTTGAATGTACCAATTATTCAGAATATCTCGGGAAATTACTTATGTTATGTTAGGTTAAATAGATAATCATTTAATTAACTAGTTAATAACCTGGTTAAAAAGTTCATCTGTTGGCAGAAGTATGCCACCATAATAAATAGGCACACAAAATAATAAAATGCAGGGGCGGATCCAGTATTTTTTCTAGGGGTGGGGGGGTCTGAACTTTTTCTAGGGAGGGGGGTCTAAACTTTCGAACCACAACCACATTATGTACAAATTTTGCATGAATAATTCAACATATTAATAATTAAAACTACATAACCATTAAATCTATCTTAAGCACCAAGAAAAATAGCTTAATGCTACTTAAAAATGACTTACAGTCAAGAAATATACTAACGGACAGGTACATTTTGGAAATTCTAGAGGGGTCTTGACCCCCCTGACCCCCCCCCCAGCTAGATCCACCTATGTAGCCCATGGCTGACATGGATTTAAGGAGCCCGAAAAATCTTTATTCATACCAAAGACAATATTTTACCAGAGGGTCTTGCGCTCGTTAGCACGCAAGTCTATAGACCGTTGGGGTCGTGGGTTCGATTCCCAGAGGGGGCATACTTTCGTGGAGCTTGCATGGTCATGAAGTTATTTCTTTAGCCATTCTCCCTCCAACCAATGATTTTTAATAATGTAGGGCAGTTGTCAGTCACTGACAAAGGTGTGTTTTTAGTTGGTTAACAGCTAAATCCAGAGATTTGGCCTCTCCAGGAGTAGTGAGTAGATGGACTGACCACCGTTATATGTCTTATACAATGTGTTGCTACGGCATTAAACCCAACAAAAAAGCAAAATTAATAGCAAAGATCATAAAGCACTTCCTCCATCATCTTTCCATTGAAATCAAAGAAGTGATCACAGGCACAGGAAGTTATCAAACATGAAAAAACAAGACAATGACATTAAAAGTTCTATCTTTTTTTATGTTATACATGTACTCAACAAGTTATATTTATGGCAATGGCTTAAGTTATGGTACTGTAACTGCAGCCACCAAATCTAAAGTTACAAGAGCTCTGTAATCCTAGACAGCCATTTGAGGCAAGGCTAGAGTTGTGGAAGTTTTATAACATGGATAATTTTCAACTTTAAAGCATAAAACTACAGATAAATTGTTTCACAATGGGAAAAAGGACTAAATCACAAAAAAATGACTAAAATTTTATTAAAATCATATTTTATTGTATATAATCATGTATATCAACAAAACAAAAATCAAGGGCTTAAAAAACTGGAGTAAGCTTACATTTTTTAACAAAAAAAAACTTATGCATGGTAACAGTATTTATCCAGTGAGCCATTAAACCAATGATATAGAATAAATATCTCAAATCATATCAAAATATTTCATAAGTATAAATTAGGTTCATTGTCAAGAATAACATAAATACAACTGGAAATAGAATATATAATTAAGATTATTCAACATTTGAGCGTAAATATTGACCCTGACCTGACCTTTATGCACAAATATTCATTACATTGAATTCGATTACACTGTGACCGTGAGGATTATGAGTTAAAATTTAACACACAAATATACTTCTATAATTTTACGATCCCTGTCAAAGTGTAGAATAGGTGTGGTACTGACTTTCATCGGGATATGTGTAGATAATTATTAGATGCAAATGTGAAAGGTTAGGTCGGGGTCAATATTTACAAAATGTATGCACTATACATAATATGAAGACTGAATATAGTAAGTCCAGCAAATCCCTGTAGGCCAAGTAACCATTTCTATGAATAGGAAACTGTGATCCATTTACACTCAACAAAACATTTATCTGATCAGACAATCTTCAAATAATTTCGGTAAGTCACATGTTCTTCAAGGGTTGTCTGCAAGACTGTAGTAACTCTCTCTTTAAGCAATGCACTTACTACAGTCTAGCCTGCAACCATCGACTTGTAAAACAATGTTGGCTCAATATCAAAACCTTGTACCGGTCATAATTTAGGAAAATTACTTTTTGAGAGTGCAGGTAGTAAAATAAACTAATGCACATTGAGTCAAATTATCATACTTCTATGCCAATGTAAGTTTATACAGTTGAAAAAGTCAGGGATTTTATATAACAGGGATTTGTAACGATAAGTAAATGTAAGATTTTCATCAAATTTCACTGTCGTCGCTATTATTTCAACCCATACAGAAAACAAGGATAACAAGTTAAAATAATACTATTCACATGGAATTTTGAACCAGTACCATTCTAATTGGCATAAATATTGGGAAAAATGTGTTTCTAGATGATTTTGAGGTAAATTATGCTCATACATGTAGACTGTTTCACAAAAAAATGCATTTTCCCGCTGATCTGCCATTTTTAGCCCCATTTTACATCATATTTTCGGTCATATTTGCAACAATGTGATCACAGGAGTGGGCGAGGCCGAGCGATTAGGACATTGGACTGGTAATCATTGGATAGCCAGCCCTGCGTTGGTTCAATTCCCATCCAAAACTTACCCATTTGATTCCTTCAGCAAGAAACTTTATCCTACAAGCTCAGTATTTGAGGACCAGGAAGCGGACTAGAAAGGGATTAATCTAAGTTGTAAGAACTTGTTTCACAATCGAGCTAACATGAATTAGTATAGTACATGTATAGAATAATGTGATCACCTGGATGTGAACAAACTCTTGATTTTCAACAAATTCTTACAGCAGTCAAAAGCTAGGAATAATTCAACTAGTGCATAAAATAGCTATTACATTTCTTAGTTCAAAAATGACTATTATAAGGCTGTGAGTTGCAAATGTTTACTTCTAAACCTCTGCACTAATCAGTTCGATCTGATTAATACCCGATCTAAAATTTTCCCCTCACCTACTCGTTCATTTAAATCTGGCCTTTTTCAAACAAGCGTTACGTTCTGGTGACCTTTTCTCATCATAATATTAATGACGAAATTGTTATGATACGTAACTTGTTTACATCGTCTACGTCATGCAATATAAAATGTTTCCTCTACAGGATATCTGTTTATGGAGATTGTAATCAGTTTAGCACATGACCAAGTTAACCACTCAAATCAAATTTTGTGCAAAGGATATGTTGCTAACAATCAAAGCTAACAGTTTCATTTGGAATTTTCCCGGAAAGAAAAGTATCAGTAATTTAAAGGTACTAGTTTACAGATTTGGTTAAATTTTTTCTGTAATTTCAGAATATCATTCAGTGTCTATAATTGTGTCAAAACATTAATACTTAATATTATAAGACACAACTGACCTATAGGTTGCAAGAAATATTCAATAAAAGTCACAAAAATGCACTAAAATTATCTTTACTGTTACATACGGGGTAATTTTTTTTACATGAAACACCATCATTTGTAGTTATATGTCAACTTGCACTAAAATTGTCATTATCAGAACACTACTTTCCTGCTTCCAAAAATGTTTGCATACAATGTTGATAGTTTTAGAAAAAGTTGATATTCAAGTTGAAATCTGTGAGTGAGTACCTTTAATGTGATATTTAATGCCATTCAATTATTTGTATGAAAAAGAGAAACCCGCAAAAAAAAATTTTGTTTACCTCATTTAGATCATGTCACTAAATATATTCTGTGGAAGCATTTCCTAAAGTGTAGATACATGACTTTGATATTAAGCCTAGGTCATGATACATATATTGCATCAGTAGTGACTAGTTTTAATTAAAAATACTTCATGTAAAATGAAACAAAATAAACATTTAATGGCTCTCATGCCACAAGAATCCAGAAGACTGCATTCATGTTTAAGACAAAAATATCACAGCATTGCTGTAGATTATATGTCATCCGATATACACCATAAGCATACATTCAAGATGACAAAAAATTTTTATAATTAAAAATTAAATTGTCTTTTTAAAACAATATCACATTTTGCTTGGCTGAATAGATCCTAACCATGAAAACTCCTGAAAAATATAGAAAAGAAAAATAGCAGTTTAGTTCATGCTAAGTTATTTTAGCTCGATTGTGAAACAAGTTCAATTAGTTCATAAAACTTAGATTTAATCACGTTCCAGTCCGCTTCCTGATTCCCCAGTACAGAGCTTGTAGGATAAAGTTTCTTGCTCAAGCAAACAATCAGGTAGGTTTTGGATGGGATTCCAATCAATGCAGAGCTGGCAAACTAATGAATAACAGTCCAACGTCCTCACCACTAGGCCATCCTCCCGCAGAATAAGCAAACATAAACAAACTTTTTTGATATTAGGAACATCTAACTAGATTTAATGCCGTGTCAACACAATTTAGGTTATTTTACGGAGTCCAGCGCACCTAACCTAATCAGTGCTCACCTACCATTCCACAAGGCCGGAAACTTCTCCATATTGTCTAATCAATGGAGGAAAATCAACATTATTTTTAAAATTTTTATGGTAGCGTCCCAGGGTGGGATTCGAACCAGCACCCCTCGGGCACGAGATTCCAAATCCCGGCACGCTACCAACTGCGCTATCGACCCAGGTTGAACGTCTAACACAAATAATATTTCATAAGGTTAAACATTTTTGTATTTAAAAAAGTCATCACAAAAAACTTTCTCCAGCTCTAGCCAATTTTTGTGAATTCATAATACCAGTGTGTTTAGTGGCAATTATTCAATGACAGAAATCAATTATTCATTCAAAAGTTTCTATTTTTTTAAATAATTTGTTAATAGACCTTTGGATCACTGACATTCTTAAATACATTATGTAAATTATATATACATGGGATTGATAGCTATTTTGGTAGATTCATTTCATGGTCCACTGTCTAAATCAAATGAATCTTATATTAAGTACAAAATATCTCGCACCTATTATTTTAGCCAATTACAAGCATACATTCAGGAGACGACAGGTTTTAGTATAAAAAGGGCCATAATTAATACCAAATTATTGCTGGAGTTATGCAACTTAGTACCTGACATCAAACAGTAACCCCATAGACATGTATAAAGTTTCAAGTAAATGCCTTGTTCCAAAGATATCACACCAAATACTTTTTTAGACATTTTTTAGTGAATCCCTTCAGTTGCTACACCCATGCTTACAACAACCCACAGCTAAGCATATTGCAAGTTAAGTGGTAATCGGTCGTAACTCAATATAAGGAAAGAGTGAGTTACGACCGTTTTGCGCTAAACCAGCGATAATAGACCCACTATTCTCCTGATAGTCAAGCTAAATACAATCAAGTTCCAAGACAAAATAAGCAAGCAACAAACATCCTACCTGAACTCTTCTATCAGCTGATGTACTAATCATTATATTCACTAATGATGCTTGTGTTTTATTAGCTATTGACTCTTTCAATGCTTTCTGTATTTCCTCAGGTTTTTCTACAAAGTAACCATTACCTCCAAAAGCAGCAAGCACTTTATCATATCTTGCATTAGGTGATAACACAGTTGGTGGATGACTGCAAATATAAACGTTGAGAATTATTTGTGCAATGTAAACTTATATTTAGTCATTTTAGAAAATTTGAGACACATGGGACTAGTTTCCTAGCAAATCGCTAGCTGGTGCTTTGTCCCCTGGTACCCTTAATTTGATTTCACATACATATTCCTTTTGAAGTAAGAAGGGTACCAGGGCCTTAGTATAATTTAGAACCACTAACCTCTTGATTACTAAAAGGGCTATCACAGCTCATACTCATGTCATAAAGTCAATGTGCACAGTGTGTACTACATTCTTTTAGCCTCAATTTTGTTTGTTGAAAACGATTATAATAAATGCATGAATATCAAATTTCCTCAAATCATATTATCATCAGTCATAGATTTCTACACTTTAAAATCATACATGTACCAACCATGTACAGATGTAGTCATACAAAATATGTTTTAATCAATTACCTTAACAGTCTGTCTGTTTCTTCTAAACTATTGAATACTTCTTCATTAAAACTTCTACTTATACCATTATTATTTATTATTACAAATACGATAGGTAGACGATATCTGAAAACAAAGAGCATTAGAATTTCAGGTAATAAACACATTTAGAGCCACTATATGAAGATAATAACTATATTCATTTATACTTGACATAAAAACAGTATTACAATCATAGATTTATCAAAATAAATAAATAACGCATTACAGACACAATAAACAGTTCAGACCATTCTGCTTTCTAAATTTAAGTTTTATAAAGAGCCCATTTATTAACAAGAGCTGTCAGAGGAGACAGCATGCTCAACTAAGTAAGTATTTGTCACAGGAGATGTGGTTAATGATAAGGAACATACATATTTAAATTTTGGAAATATAACCTTAACGAATTTAAAGTAAAAAAAACTAAAAAAAATTCTTTAAAATTTTAAGTTCATGGGAGACAATTTTGAAAAAAATGTATTTGCAGTTATGAACCTTATCACATGAAATGTGGTTGATAATAAGGAACATACCAGAAGTCAATACCAAAAGAAATGAAACAGTTGCAATAAAAACAAATATTTTTTAAAGAAAATTCTAAGTTCAAGGGGGCATAATTCTGAAAAAAAATGAATAAGAAGTTATAAACCTTGTCACATGAGATGATGTTGATAAAAAGGAACATATATTTAAAGTTTGAAGTTAATACCTAAAGAAAAAAAACAATTGCAGTAAAACAAACTTTTTTTAAAGAAATTTCCAAGTTCAAAGGGGGATAATTCTAAACAAATGTATGTGGAGTTATGAACCTTGTCACATGAGATGTGGTTGATAATAAGGAACATATATTTAAAGTTTGAAGTTGATACCTTAAGAAATAAAAAAGTTATAGTAAAAAATAATTTTACTGCACAAAAACTTTAATCAGAAATATGGAAGCGGACGCTGACGCTAGGGCGAGTAGGAGAGCTCTCCATTTACTTCGTAAAGTCGAGCTAAAAAAGAGGGGACCATTTCCAAAAGCACACAATATTCATGTTTTTGTTAAAGTTGACTATAAAAGATCATTTCAGAGCTTAATTTGAAGAAAGTTTTGTTTTGTTGACCTTCAGGCAACTAAAAAATACATCGTAAAATTGGCATTTATGAAACCAATCAGTGGCTTGTTTACACCAATTCAATGCAAGTAAATTGTGAAACAAAGTCATAATGTAACTCTGAGGTTAATTGATGGACTCTTGTGGACAGATACTCAAACACTAACAATTCTATTAGTAGAAAGATCAGCTAGAGATCATAATCACACAAACATTAGTTGTTTACCTGCAAACAGTTTCAACCTCAAATCCAGAGAACCCAAATGCACTGTCACCTTGTATACATACAACACGTTTCTCTGGCATATAGTCTCTACAGTATACAGCTGCAGCAATAGCAAACCCAACACCTACACCCATAGTACCAAATGTCCCAGCATCTAGTCTGAAAAATGTCACTAGTAATTTGATATATATTATATACTGTACAATGTATTTTATACAATGTCAAAGATCAGTGAATCCTGTAATCTAAAACAACCTGATCCGAGAACACCAGGCAATGTTTGGATCAAGTTTTTCTTTAAGTTTTCACAAAGAGATCCAGTATTCTTAATGAATTTTTAGAAACATGTTCATAAAGAATATATTACTACTTAAAGTTAAAGTACAGTTTAAAGTCTGCTTCTATATACAACATTACAATTTTGTACTGACAACCCATGATCATTGAAATAGCCTTCAGTCAGGTAATCCCGTACAGTTCCTATTCACATTCCAAAGAGTTACGGTCCAACAGACCTGACCATTAAAATTCCAGTCGGTCCAGTAAAAAGTATGTCATAGCTGGTCTGAATGTCCAGTTAAATTTCATTTCAAATAACTAAACAACAGACAAGTTGTACATGTAATTTGTTATGGAAGACATTTATTCAAAGCACTCTTGTCCGTGTACAAGTCATTATTTTTTTCAGATTTCATCACCCCTAATAATGACTGAGTAGTGACTAGAAAACAGTATCTCATGACATATTGACTTCCCCTTAGTATTCCAATTAGTTATAAAAATTGTTGTTACATGTAATAAAGATGTAAAAATCTGTCATTTTGATGATTTGTTCTGGTCCAGTAAAACCTGATTTGGTCCAGTGATTCTTCCAAGATCATAATGTCAAAACAATTTTTGGAATGTCTGATTCACACCTGTGTGAAGTGAAAAAGACGTAGGTAAATTTCTTGCTCAATGAAATTAGCAGTGCACATTGTAAGGTTCAAATCTAGGACCACTTGATCATTAAATGCATGAGAAACCAAGAAACTAACTATTTCATTTAACAGAAGGGATCATTTTTTATAAATATATGTACCACCAGTTAAAAATAGATATGATTGTACATACCTATGTCTTGGTAAAGCATTAGGAATACATGAACGACTTATATCCATTGTGTTAGCACCTTCACTGATTACTATAGCATCCTTAGGAATAATTTTGTTTACCTGAAAGTTAAGGAAATTATTTCATGCGTAACAAAACATAAATGTATCAAGCATATTTCATTTTATATAGCAAGTGGATATAATATATGCACAGTAACAATCCTCTACAAAGACCACATTAGTTGCAAAATCATGCAAGTTTTGACAATTTTCAAGTCCCAAATGATTAATTTGCGTAGAAAAAGGTCCCATTATTAGTCTATTCAGCTATATTCATCATTGATTTTGAATTTTTGATGAAAAATACATGTAGGCTACATGATTAACTTTTAACTTTACCCCTGACGGAACAAGGGGATAGATAAATAATAATATACTCTAAAGCCTACACAATACCCTGGGAGGGACAAGGGGGAATATAAATCATATACAGTAGAGTCTCACCTAACGACCGGTCCGATAATAAGACCAACTACATAATACGGGCAGTTTTTGAAAGACCGGAATTATTTTCTATATATTTCAATAGTCGTGAGGTCCGATAATAAGACCGGTCCGCTATTCCGTAATACGACCGCTTTTTTAGACCCAACCAGTCTAATTGCACTAATTTGGGGTCCAATAATACGACCAGTCTACAGCAGTCGTTGACACGTTGTGTAACAACTTTTTATCGAGTATATACAACTTAATTGATTTTTGACATGTATACAATTACGTAATAGGTATGACAAGATACCCATAGTAACCACAAAATAAGTGATAAATCAGCGTCAACATTGATCAATAACAAAAGAATTGTTTGTAAATGTAATTGTCAATGATTGCAAATGTTTGACGAAGTGAAACGGCGATTAGTCCCTCAAATCAACTAAACTTCGTTGCGAATTAATTTTTGATAATTTAAGATTAATTAAAAAGAAAGTTAAACAGACGGACTGCGATAATTTATGATTTTTGTTTGATAAATCAAACTTAAATTAGTCAAGAATGCGTTTCGTCTGCTTACGTAAGCGTTCTTACAGAGCGTTCTAAACAAAGAAAACGAAAGTATAATTTCCTTTACAACTATGTGAAAAGTCGTCTGTCTCATTAATTTGCGTACGGTTTTGAGCAAATATGTTCCAGTTATCTGATTATTTTGCGTACAAATCTAATTTTAATTTGTTAAAATTAAAATAACTGCCAAAATTGAAATTAAACATAGCATCGTGTCGGAAAGGTATAAACTCCAGTATACGGAACAGCACGATGGGTACTTAGTCCTGGGACGGTACGGACTTGGTGAATTTTGCGGTGACGAAATTAAATTGTCAGTCAGTTTCTTGGTTAGATTATTAATTAACAAAATATCATTAAAAGCATAGGCAGATCTAGCGGGGGGGGGGGTCAGGGGGGTCTGGATCATCCCCTAGAATTTCCTAAATAGACTTGTCCATAAGTATTTACTGACTTTAAGTCATGAAACAGTTTTTCTCAATGCTTAAAATAGATTTAATGGTTATGTAGTTTTTATTACATAAGTGCTGCATTATTCTGCAGAAAGTGTATAATGTGGTTGTGGTTCGACCCCCAAGAAAAAGTTAAGAACCTCCCCCCTTAGAAAAAAATTCTGGATCTGCCCCTGAAAGGACTGTGATTTAAACAGTGTCTGAAATTAATAAGTTAAATGCAGATGTTTGGAAAAAATAGCATGAGTATTCTTACTTTCTATTTGTACATTGTAACCATTAACAAGACATTTTAACTATATGAATAGTCACTGGCAACGTTAATAATTTTTGATACCTAACTGTTATACTCAATATATAACTAGGTGGGTTCGCTATTAAGACCGACTCGCTATTAAGACCACTCTTTGTAAGACCGCCAGGTGGTCTTATTAGCGGAACTTTACTGTACTCTAAAGCCTACACAATACCCTGGGAGGGACAAGGGGGAAGATAAATCATACACTCAAAAGCCTACACAATACCCTGGGAGGGACAAGGGGGAAGATTAATAATATACTCTACCTCGTCAAATGCAGAATAATAATTCAATGGAACCGTTTTATCTTGCGCAGATTTTTGTACACTTAATCTGTTTTGTTCAAGTTTCTCATTTAATTCTTTCCACCATGGAGATTTAGCATCAAATACAAATGGTGTTTTATTTAGTTCTTCATTGATCTAGTAAAAAAAGAACCCATTTATTTATCTTTGTCACAAAAGTTCTGTTGCTTTATAGCTCATAAAGTGTAGAGTACATCAACACAACATCAACAATCATGCCATTCATGGTTCTTTGTCAAGCTATGGTAGTCAACAAGGTTTGGTAAAGCTATGATGGCATGGCTGGACTGGTAGTCAATGACTAGCCAGCTCTGAGCTTGTTCTAGTCACACCCAAAGCATTCCTCATTGTTTCCTTAAGCAACATATTTCATACCACAAGCTCATTAAAGGGACCAAGAAGCTAAGTTGAGAGTGATTAATCAGGATGACATAAAAAAATTACAATCAAACTGAAATAAACTAGAGTAGTATACATTTAACAACACTATAAGCCAAGAAAACAATGATTATTGCATAGCGTGGTAGCTTCTATCGCTTACTGTAATAAACATGTGATTGGAAACTCTTAATACATTAAGTTAATTATATCATTCTTTTTGGCATATCAACAAATTTTATTGACAAAATAGCACGATGTACATGTATTGTCAATATTTACACATACATGTAAAGCATATTAAGTTTTCTAATTGCCATCCAGCCATACTTCATGCAATGATCTTATATAAAAGAATTATTTACCGATTTGAAGAACAGAAATACATTTTTTACTAATTGTATAATAGAGGTCAATTAACTGGCTAATCCTGAAAGTCCTATTGGTTTCTATGGAGAAGATGGCATCATTAGATAATACGTACCTGTCCTAGGACACATTTAAGATCTGCAGCAATACCAACAGCAGGTTGTATGTTGTTACCAATTTCTTCTGGTGATATATCAATCTATAAAATATGAAAACTATATTATTACATAGTTATCCAAGTTCATATGGTATTTGTATAATAAAAATTAACATTATTATATCATTTAAAACCACTATATGAAGAAATTAACTGTAGAGTTGCAACGACTCTCTGGAAAGTCAACTTGATTTTTTTCTTTCAATTCTATTTTTTTATTTGATTCTTTATAAGTATAGTTAATAGTTTATTCCAAATGTACAGTAATACAATTCATATGAGCTAAAACTAACTTATATTGATAAAGTAAAACTGTTACTTAACATTATTTCATCACAAAGTTTTAAGTTTAAATCCAGGATATGGAAACAGATAGGCCACATTCTCCAAAGAAAACAACAAACATCACATGATATATCATGGACTGGAACAAACAAGGCCGTAGTAAATACCTTGCAGACTTTAGATAACAAATTTGCACCTCAATAATTATCATGGACTGAAGCAAGGCACAAGGCTAAAGACAAAACCAGATGGTGTGAAGTAGTAAGGCCTTATGCACAGAAAATGGTGAATAAGATTAGGTTAGAATAAACAATGAAACCTCTGTGAATGACATCCAGCCAATTTAAAAAAAAAGAGCTATTCTGCAGAGCCACTTGTTAGAAGTGTAACAATTGTATTACTAGAGATTATACTGTACCTGTACAATTTTAACATCTGGTCTAAACCTTGGTGGAGCACCAAAATGTAAAATCCAGTTTAGTCTGGCACCAAGTAAAAATATGACATCTGATTCCTTCAGAGCTCTGTAGAGTAAAATAAATATACAATAACTTTATCAATCAGAGGTTGAACTGGATGACAATAAAAATTTGACCTTAAGTGATTTATAATGTCTACATATTGAATGGTCAGTGCAAAACTAATCTAAATAAAAGTAAATAAAGAATAATACAGACTAGTTCTGCACTGACAAATGGTTGACCAATCAGAATCATTTGTTTGGCAAGTATAATAAGTTTATACTAGATCATTATCATAAATTATATACATCATTTATAAATCAAATTATCTTATACAGAATGACAATTGTTTGATTTCAGGAATTCAAATTTTAAGTCAATTTTGCATTGAAATCCAATTGGAGTCAAATATTTGTCACAGTTCTACAAAGTCACACACACACACACACCAATACATGCCAACACATCTTGAACCACCTTTTAGGTAGTGAGATTTAGCAACAAAAAAACAAACGAATCAAATAAATCAATACTTACTTCGATCTAGCAGGTGCTACACATAGCGAGTGTTCATCAGGTAAGGTACCTTTACCCATAGGTGTAGGTAGAAATGGTAGTTTACATCTTTCTACAAACATCTTTAATGCATTCTCACATTGTGCGTAGGCTGCTCCTAGATAAAGAAAACAATAAGAAAATCAACGAGTGAGGCATGTTATAATTTATGTTGCATGAATTTAGGTAATTTTAAACCATTTGTTACAAGGAGAAATAGTCATCTTCTTAACCAACTAGTCTGAAGCCTGGTACTAAAGACAAATGATTAGGGTTGGTGAAAATTGCTTATTTTATTTAGTCAGGCTAGTTGTCAATGTTGCCCTTAACTACCTCCTTGAAGGTGACTATAGATCAAGGGTTATAATACCAAATAGTAAAGTAGGCTGTACATGTATATGAAACCAGACTATAAACATCACTACAACCTATAAAAAGTTTTCATGACAAAAGGCACTGTTTCATTAAAGGTCCACCTGATGATAATTAGGCTGTAAGGCTTCACTTGGAAGTCAATTTAATGCATTTCAATTTTATTATTTCTATTCCATATCTTTCAGCTCATTGAATAGTATACTTTTTCAAAATGAACAAGTCATTCATTTGAGCTTCAAAATAATCACTATTGATAAAATATACTAGTAATTGAAACTTCAAACATTTTATGACAAAATAATCTTGCTAAGTATGTACATATGGCTACCATGCAAAAAAAACCTATTGTTCATTTGGTCTTTGTCCATGAGAAATATTCACTATTTTTATTTTAGGCTTGTGCCACTTGGCATCATTTTACTCTTCTTTCAATAAATCAATTCATTATAATATGTTTTTCACTATATGTTACTATTGTATGTAAATATACAATCTGTTTCGTAACAAGTAAGAAAGTTTGTTGCACATTGCAAAATTTAAATAGAAAATATGCTTTTGAAATAATTAGGATATAGACAAGAGTCCATGAGAGCTAGACTTCAATGAAGGTATGCTCGCTGTAATATAATATAACCATAATTTGAATTGACACAGCATTACACTCGGTAAAAACAAATACTGTTGGCTGAAACAGCAACGAGTATCTGTTATTGTATTTTCAACCTGTTTGAATGGTGGACCCCTAAATTATTTGGTGGGCCCCTGAATTCTAAAAGCTAGTAGCCCATTTGGGCAACCATACCAAAAAAGTTAATTTCCATCCCTGTTGTAAATATTGTATATAACTTGTACATGTTATCTAAATGTGTAGCCTCCTTAAATAAAGTCTTTATTATTTATAGTCATACCTAAATTATCTGCATTTTATTACCTTTTCCTACAATTACAAGTGGTCGTTTTGCTGATCGTAGTAATTCAACCATTTTTCTGACATCATCATTTGATGCACACATCTTCGGCGGTGGAGGACACTTTGGCAGGTATCTTACATTATTTTCATTAACTTGTGTCATGACAAAATTACCAGGTATATCTATGTATACTGGACCTGGTCTTCCGTATATACTTGTTCTAACAGCCTGAAAATAGTATTTAAACAACAGTCAGCTAGATTTTCAGACTATTCCTAATGTTCAAGCCTGTGATATGTTGACAAAGGAAGCACACTAAGGAAGTCTGTATTATTTATATTAGTAATTGTTTATAAAGCACCATGATACATGACCTAGAACTAAACAATACATAGTATATTGCATTACAAGTTCAAAGACCAAACTCAGAGCCAAGGTAGAAATCCAAAACATCAAACATCCAAAGGCAAGGGGAACATTGAAAAAGAGAAAAATTACCTTTTCAACATAAAACGGTATTCGTTCAATTCTGCTAGGTTGACAAGAGAACTTGGTGTATAATTTAGAACAATCAACTTGTGGATATTCTTGAAAGGCACCCATGTTGTCTTGGTCACGTTCTGATGATCCTCCAATCACAATCATTGGCCTAAACAAATAAACCAATCACAATAATTTGCCTAATTTAATTAAATTAATCACAATAATTGGCCTAATTAAATAAACCAATCACAATCATTGGCCTAAACAAATAAACCAATCACAATAATTTGCCTAATTTAATTAAATTAATCACAATAATTGGCCTAATTAAATAAACCAATCACAATCATTGGCCTAAACAAATAAACCAATCACAATAATTTGCCTAAATAAATAAACCAATCACAATAATTTGCCTAATTAAATAAACCAATCACAATCATTGGCCTAATTAAATAAACCAATCACAATCATTGGCCTAATTAAATAAACCAATCACAATCATTTGCCTAACCAAATAATCCAAATAGAATATGTGGTGTTTTAAATTGGCCAACAAATTTAAGCAAAACTGCTAGTGTCATTTAAAAGAGGAAAGCCATAGGTTTACATGAATGTACATTGTATAAATCTATGACATCATAAAGAACAATTTTTAATGGAGAAACTGACCACTTTTTGAACTTAAGTTAATGTCTACCTTCTTTTAGTATATACTTTATACAGCTAAAATAGTATAACTAAGAATGTATAAGAATAAAGTAAAATCTAGCATCAATAGTCTGAACAAGTAGGAACATTTTCTTACCAACAATTCTCCATAGCATTTGACATTCCCGCTAAAGCATGGACTAATCCAGGCCCTGATACAACCAAACATACAGCTGGTCTGAAAATAGTGATTCCATTTGTCATCTTATTTATTTTGTCAAACAATTTTATAAGAATTAAACTTATTAAGAGCTTCATGAGTGGGAGCACTAAACCCTTAATTATGAGCTGTCCTAAATGCCATTTGCCCTAAGAATGATCTTGACATTTTAGTTACGGATGTGGGAAAAGTGTGATACAACTTCTTAATGTGGGAATGATTTGGAAAAAGTAATTTGAAAAACATTTTAATCAGTATTAAAATACTAGTCTGGACATATGACAGACACAATGAAAGTTGTAGACGGTTTGTTGAACCAAAAATACATGTATGCTGGACAGATCAAATAATAATGACCTAAGTCAGTTATTTCCCCTTGTATACTCTTCAAATAGGTAGGTCCAATTAGTTGGATTACTTGGATTTTACCATTACTTTTCAAGGTCAATATGCCAAAATTAATCTTAAATAACTTTTTTGTAAATCATTTAGTTTGTTTGAAATTCAAGCTAAGTATTTATAGGGAACAGAACTATCTAAATTCCATCACGTCTGTTAATATCTTCATTAACAAGAAAGACTTTGGATGAAATATTTTGTTATCCTTACATAGGAATTCAATGATAAAATCTGAGGATTCCAACTGTAAGGACCTACTTTCCAATTGGATTGCTTCAGATTTTATCAGGGAAAGATAACTGACTAAAGTCCCTAATTCATTGAAAACATGCTAGTGTCAAGGTTTCCAATCTGGAAAATTAAGATTTCTTCCATCCCAGGAGGCTAGGTGCAGGATTTCCAATCGAGTGTCCATGGATGGTTTCTGGTTTGAGTCTTATTTGGCTGTTAATACCTTACCATAAAAATTTGACAACAATGTTGATTATCATGCATTAATGAGGAATATGGAGTTGTTGGCTTTGTTGGAGCATAGTTAAGTACTGGTTATAGATAAAGGTCCAGGAAAGCTAGGCAAGGTGAGCTGGCAAATGTACAATGACCATAAATTGTTTTGACATATTAAAACCACTAAAAATAAAAGACAAAAAAAACATAAAACAAAGTATTACCTTCCTGTCATGTACCCAATAGCAGAGGCAGCATATGAAGCCTGTAATAAATCAATGAGAATTTATAATGTTAAACTGTTAGAAAAGCCGCCCTGCTAGCTCAGTTGGTAGCACGCTAGTCTACTGATTGAGGGGTCGTGGGTTCGATTCCCCGGCAAGGCATACTTTCGTGGAGCTTGGTCATGAAATTATTTCTATGGCCATTCTCCCTCCTACCAATGATTTTTAATTATGTAGGGCAGTTGTCAGTCACTGACGAAAGTATGCGCTTAGTCGTAGGTTAACAGCTAAATCCAGAGATTTAGCCTTCCAGGAGGAGTGAGTAGGTTGACTGACCGCCGTTATATGAACTTATATGTGTTGCTACGGCGTTAAACCTAACAAAAACAAACAAAAAAAGTATTAGGCTGCTGCATGTTATAGTTGCTGAGAAAACTGCGACGGAAATTTTGTAACGGACAGATGCACGCACGCACACACGCACGCACACACGGACAAGGGTAAAACAGTATACCCCCCTCTTCTTCGAAGCGGGGGTATAACAAACAAACTGTTAGATTATATAATAACTTAAAGATCAACTTCCATTAAACTCTCAAAATTGTATCAAACATTTGAGTAGGCATATATAGACATATACAGTAGTAGTGTTCTAATAAAGCAAATTCTGGGGCCAATTAGAATACAACAATAAAAATTGGTGATTTAATTGAATAAAAACCAACCCAGTTCAGTAATAATAATAATAATAATAATAATAGTAATAATAATTCTCATGGTAACATGGTTTTATGCATGGTTATGCCCTCTCAATTTAAAATTTGTTACATTGAAAACTGCTCTAGATGTATAACAATAAATCATGAGGAAAGAATTCGAGATCTATATAATAGAACAATAACCAAACTTACTGCCTGCTCATTTCTCATACCAATAAATTTAATTCCCTCTCTCTGACATGCCATAGCCACTTCTATGACAGGGATACCAACTATACCAAACACATATTCTATTCCCTAAAATATAAAACAAGATTAAAATTGTACCAATGAAGGCCAAAACAGAAAAATCCAAGGGTTCTATCAAAGATTTATTTTCAAGACAAGGTAGTGTCAACACTTTTCAAGCAAAATCAAAACCCCAGGCTCAGAGAAGTGTATCAAGATGAGCCACTGTCAATAGTAGATTTACTGGCTGGACAAATTACCACCGATTGATTGCTGATACTGACTCACTAAAATTTATGTAATTGAATTGAATATTGACACTTAATAATACATAATAAATAATGAATAAAGAAATAATATTTGTATAAGTACATAACATCATAAATACATTGCCCTCCAAAAATTTTTGGACAGTTAAAATTTTAAGAAAAAATGATCAAGCATAAAACCTTATTAATGTAACATTGTTTAATTGTATGTTAATAAACTAATCAATGCTGACTTTAAAACTTGCTCAAATGACTTTTCCTTCCTTAAATTCATGAATAAAGATGACTCAGTTTATCTTTTAAAAACCCAAGATTTTGTCCAAGAACTTTTGGAGGGCACTGTATACATAAACTTAAACATCATTTGGTGTTTTTAACTGAAGTAATGTCTCAATATAACAATACAATAATATTCATACATGTACAATACACCAATTATTTATAAAAGTGGAGAAATTACCAGGGTAGAGGGAATAAATGACCAGGAAAAGTGGAGAAATGACCAGTGGAGAAATGATTTAGTGGAGAAATGACTTGTTCCCATACTGACTGATGTCAGGACAAATCTTACTTTTAACATTAATTATATTCAGATCAAACAGTTTATTTGTATTTTTTATTTATCTGCCAGGTTAGCTCAGTCTGCTATGAATTGAAACCCTTACAAATAGCAGTTAAATCACAGACTGTTTCAGGCTATACCCACAGTAGTTCTGGCTTCCAAAACTTAATAAGCCACTTTTTGAACATTTTGATTTTCACCAGAAGTGGCATTAAAATACCCATTCATTTACAGTAAACACATGGAGTTTACAGAAAGACCTTAAGCTATATCCACAGATATTTTGGTACGAAAACATTTCCTGTAAAGTGGCCCTGTTGTGGGTATATATTTACAAAGAATCGGTGCTCTTATCTTAACTTGAGTCTGAAGACAAGTAAAACGGGGTCGGGACAACTCAACCCAAAGACAAGTCAACCCTAGACAACTCAACCCGCAGGTAGGGACAACTCAACCCACACAAAGGGACAAGTCAACCCATGGACAAGTCAACCCGAGGACAACTTTACCTCTATTGTATATTATAAGTTATAAACCATAAAAATAGAGCTTTGACAGTTATATTTGATATTTAGATAAAAAAAATCGTTTATGAAAGATATTATGTATAAAATTAATGATTCTTATGCATTAGTATTTTTCAAAATGAGAAAATATGATTTATTATAATAAAAAACAAAGATTGCTCAATTCTTTTATAGATATTGCAAATAAAGTATGTACTACATTCGTTTTAATTGCCGAACTTGGATAACTGATATTAACATAAATGTTGCTTATTAAAACGAAAATATGTGATTAAATACATTGACAAACAGGTAATTAATGACTGGAAATTGCGCTTGTTAAATCAAGAATTATTGTCAATTATCACATTTTCGCTTTGTAGTTCGAAAATTAATGCAATTTTTATTCTTTAATTGTGTTTAGTCGATTGAATTTGGCACACTTCAATCGATCATTATTATATCTTTAGGAACTTTATTTTGATGGTTTGTCAGACAAGTTATAAATGCATACTAAATTGCAAGTACACTTACCAATAATCACTTTGTAACAATGCGTTTTCTTACTTAAACGTAACAGTTCGCAAACAAATTAGTGCTTTAAAGTCAGAACCATTAAGACGTACCATTCTACTTTGTTTATCGCATATGACTTTTTTAACGTCAATATGAAACTTAATTACTAAAGTAATGTCCAAGTTTATCACAACAACTTCTTTTCGGACACTTTATTTCATCCACAAATACCTTCCATTATCAATAAAAATATATTAAATATCACTTGATTTTTAATACTCATTTTTTATGATGATACACTAACATATATGATACGGGTTGAGTTGTCCACGGGTTGAGTTGTCCTCGGGTTGAGTTGTCCAAACTTAAGGGTTGAGTTTTTCCAACTTCAGGTTGACTTGTCCACTGGTTGAGTTGTACGTACTGGACGCAGATTTCATTCAAGTTTGTCTCAGATTTGAAAAAAAGTTTAAAATAACCCACAGGGCCGGGTATTAATCTTGGGATTTAACATCCATATTTTAGCAGGAGTTAGCTGGTCACAAAATCAGAGTTGTGTTATTATCCGCTGGTAGGGTTGCCAGTTACACAGTGTGTATTTCAACTCATTGTATGAGTTCACACAAACGATCTAGTTTATGACCCCATCAATATATTCTAAATAAATGTGATAATAATGAATGTCAACTAATTTTACGTTAAGTATTTAGTTCATTAACATTTATGTATGAAAGTTCCAACCCGTTAACTATACCTGATCCTTCAGAGACTTTGCTAGAACACCGCAACCCTCGACCATTATTGCATCGTCCGCCATCGTTTGATGATTCTCACGGGAGTGTCTAATTCGCAAGACTTGAGAGAATACCACGCCCCAATACTTGAGGGAGATACGCCTCCTACATAAGAGGCGGAGTTTACAAAAACTGACATTTTAACACTAAATTCGAAATAATCAATCCGAAAATCACATCATAAAAAATTGATAATAAAATCTAACCAAAGAATGCTGTTAGATCTAACAGTTAACCACAAATGCAGTTATTTAAGAATTTATATAGTCTGAAGGAATGAACATAATATTTTATTATGACTTTTAATGTACTAGATGTAAGTAGACATTCACTGTCTCCAATTATCGCGTCGTCGGCAATTTCAAGCGAGAAAAAAAAACTTTGATTAAAAAATATTGGGAATTAGCCATAACAATTTACGTTGAAAGGCGTTCAAATCTTACATGTTTATACACTGCCGGTAATCACGTGTTATATCCCAGCCAGCAATTTACATCGGCCCGATAGCGGCCCTATCTGAAAACCCAAGTCGGGCCGACATCGGCATTTACATCGGCCCTATCTAGAAAGTGCAACTCGGCATTTGATCGGGCCGATGTAGTTTAGCCGATTTCCAGCCAACATGGTACCGACTTTAAGCCGATCTAATGTTTTTTCCCAAAATGCATTTTAGCTTTGTAATATGTTATATTTGCAGTTAATCTTCATGGTTTAGTGCCATTATGACATATCAAGTCGATAATTATAACAAAAGATATCATTTTATCAGTCTGCCGACTAATCGCCGACTTAAAGCCGATAAATAGCTTCAGTATAAAGTTCATTTTAAAATCATCATTCAAAAAAAATTCTTCTGGAAATAAAATGTATCTCGTCATAATTAACAAAAAGATGTATAATAGTGACAAAAATCCATTTCATCATTCAGCCAAATTGCGACCAGCTAAACACACTGTCGTAAAAAAATTTAAGTGACAAAAATAATTCTAAATTATAATTTTTTATTAGTTGTTATTCTCAATACAATGTACGTACACGATAATAATATTATACATTAAGCATACCATGTCACTAGTGCATAAAGAAAACGTCCAAACCGAGTCTAATGATGTGTCAGCATTGTAAAAGAATGTAAATTATATACAAAATTAGAGGTAATATATTTGTTGTGGCATAAAATCACGATGGTGTGACCGGCACCACAGTTTAAACAGAATAAACGTTTAAAATGTTCCAATATATCCACATTCTAATATTTAAATTGCCTCATGGTAAATTCAGACAGTTCTTAATTTGTACTTGGGTGTACTTTTGTATGCTACATTCTCTTTCGGTTTAAGCTCTACCTATATCTGATGCTGTCTGGAACCACTCTTTGACTTCCATTTCAATTTCTCAAATCTCATCATTCAGGTTCTATGAGTAGTTTCTGGAATACATACAATTTCAAAAAGAATTATAAATAATTTGTTTTTGTTTTGTTGGGTTTAACACCACAGCAACACATTGTATGGCATATATCACAGAGGTCAGTCCACCTTCTCATTTAATGTTGTATAAATGAATGAAATAAAACACGTTAAATGAACAAGTTTTTTTACAAAAGTTTTGAAGAAAAATGATTTTAAAACCGATTTTCTTGTTTTAGCAGATCTCAACAGGAAGTTTATCGAATTGCAACCTTGTATCTATACGAAAAAAAAACCTATAAAAAGTTTATTTATTCATGTTTAGCTTCAAATGAATATATTTTTCTGTAATAATAATAATAATTAATGTACTTCCTCAAGTTGTTTTTGCTATCTACCCAGTATTTATACCCGTTTGGGTACAAGATGATCCGTTGGGTTCTAATTAGATAACATAGCAGATATTAGCCCGTCAAATATACAGTTAGAAAAATCCCAAACCATTGGTATTGTATTTGATTATTTTTATGGCAACTTACTTAGTGCTGCAAAAATAGTTTTCTCTCCTCCCACACCATGAGTACTCATAACATATCTCGTCAGAAAATATTTTTCATTTCTTTTCTTCTAGCATGTGCTCTATTTCCCCTAAAACACATAATATAAAGAAACACCACTGATAAAAATATATTCAGGTATATTATAATTCATAATAAAATCAACACTGTATTTTAAGAGTTCATCTTACGGTCATTGATCTTACTGATAAAAGCACACTCAAATCAACAATAATCTTGTTTCACCTTCATTCACTTGTATTGAAAAAGTGCCGATTCTTATGCGAAAAATATATATGATATACAATATTCATATTCTATTAATATACATATCTGACAAGGGAGATAACAATGGTTTCACTACCAGAGAGTTTGAAAGCCTGTTGATCTTAAAATAGATTGTATGACTCATTAGCTTCTAGACGTTAGAATTTATTTTCACAAGACTTACAAAGTCATTAATTTGGACCGTAACTGTGGAATAGTAATTTTAAAATATCCTTAATTGATACCTAAGACACAAAACCTAGCAGAGATAATAATATAATAAGCATGAATAAACAATAAACCAGGAATTCAATTTTAAATATATGACGGTTGACCAACTGACAATAAACAATCTTATCAAAACTGCACCATAACCATGAATGTATAATTGTGATTTTCACAGTAAGCATATTTTTAGATTCAAAATATTTACTATATTTACATATTCAGTTGATATTTTGGACATATAAATGTAAAAAACAACTCACCAGTACTTGTGTTTCTTCTTTCTCAAATTGAAAATGGCGGGACTGGTCCGCAGAGAATGAAGTGAATAATGTTTAGAATTAATTAAAAATGAATATCATATCAGTCTTATCAGTCAGATTTGGAATGGAATATTTTTTTAATAAGAACAATGTTTTATATCTGAATTATACACAAAACCTTTTCACCTTTTAGAAGTTTTCGATTCATTCAGAAATAACATCGGCCGTAAATCGGCTCAATATCGGCAATTTAGTGGAAATTCCGATATGACACCGCGCTCGGGCCAACGTCGGCTAAAGATCGGCAAACGCTGCGACGAAAAGTTGAACCTGTCGATCAAAATACAATTACAAACCTTCTCTGACCTATATTATGATGATTGCACTTTCCATAACAAAAATTTGTTGTTTACTTTGGATAATAATTGAGTCGGCTAGACGTCGGCTAAAAGTCGGAATTGTTATAACCATTTCCATCATTTGACCGCCTCTTCGCCTACAGAGGGCCTACATCGGCTGAAGATCGACAGATTTTCCGATATTCCGCCTTTTAGCCTATGTAGGCCCGATGTTAGCTTGCTGGCTGGGATAGAACCTGTCCATACTATTGAGGGCGTAAAAAAGGCACGTTTGTCGTTGTGTTTAACAAAAAAAAACAAAAAAACATCTCTTGCTAGAGAGCTGATGTGCGTTCAACAATGCGAGCGCTCGGGGCGACATCGAGCGCCCGCGTTGTGAACGCGGGCGCTCGCGATACAGCTCGAGAGGTGTTTCGCTTAAAAATTGTTATATAAATAGATTTCAGTCAAGCTAAAATAGATATCGGGCTAATAAATCATTGGATAACTTTTCTAATCTTAGGCATAGCAGTAAAATCTATAAAAAGGAAATTAGTAAAAAATTCAAGTCATTTAATGCAGATATATAGTTACCAAGTTGAAGGGTCTTAGAAACAGTGATTCAAAATCCTACTGGAATCTTTTGAATAAATATTATGGAGAGAGGAAAAACATTATGCATAAAATAAGTTGTGAAGTTTTCCATGACCATTTCAGCAAATTAAATAATTTACAAGATCAAAATGAAGGCCAGTTTGAAGAAATTAACTTAGACTTAGTAAGTAACTACAATGAAGAGTTAAACCGACCATTTACTATAGATGAAATAAAAAAGGGCGTTGAAGTCATTGAATAATAACAAAGCTTCATCTCCATTAGACAATATTTTAAATGAATACTTGAAAAATTTACCTCCCCTTATGTTACAAATAACATGCAAATTATTCAACATCATTTTTGATTCTGGATTTCTTCCAGAAATCTGGGGAAAAGGAGTTATTTTACCTTTGTACAAAAATAAAGGCAATATCAATGATCTAGATAACTATAGAGGTATTACTATTTTGAGTTGTTTCGGTAAATTATTTACTACAATATTAAATAATAGGTTGAATTCTTTTCTAGAAAGCAATAACATTTTATGCGAAGAACAAGCAGGATTTAGGAAGAAATATAGTACTGTTGATCACATTTTTTAACTGAAATGTTTAATTGACTTGTATTTGGCATTTGTAGATTATCGTAATGCTTTTGACTCTGTGAATAGATCAGCACTTTGGTTAAAACTCTTAGAATCAAATGTAGATGGTAAATGCTTTAAGATAATTTTTAACATGTATGCAAATATTAAATCTTGTGTTAAAGTTAATAACCAACTTTCAGATTATTTTGCTAGCTTAACAGGTGTAAGACAAGGTGAAAATTTGTTACCAATTTTGTTCTCATTGTTTTTAAATGACTTAACTACTTTTTTGTCCCAAAGATTTGATGGTTTACAGCTCGTCTCTGATAACATCAATGCTACTTTAAGCACAGAAGATACTGAAGTTTATTTGAAGTTATTCATGTTATTATATGCCGATGACACTGTTATTTTGGCAGAAAAAGCAAGTGAATTACAAAATGCTTTAGATGCCATGTCTGAATATTGCGCACTTTGGGGCTTAAAAGTTAATACTGCTAAGACAAAGATTGTTGTATTTTGCAAGAATAAGAAGGGTTTTAAAAATTTAGATCCTTTTCTTTATGAAGGCAATCAGTTGAAACTTATTGATAATTTTGCATACCTAGGTGTTCAATTCTCTTTTAATGGCAAATTCCATTACACAAAAAAGAAATTAGTAGACCAAGCTCGAAAAGCAATGTTCTCCGTCCTTCAAAAGGCACGTAAGCTATATTTACCTATTGAAATGCAGTTGAATTTATTTGATACAATGGTAGCTCCTATATTATTATATGGTTCAGAAGTTTGGGGTTTTGAAAATGTTAATATTATTGACCGGTTTCAATTGAAATTTGTTAAAATAGTACTTGGTTTAAAATAAACAACTTCTTCTTGTATGGTATATGGTGAATTGGGTATTCTCCCTCTTTCAACTCAAATAAAGTCTAGAGTTTTAAATTACTGGTGTAAGGTGTTGAATAATAAAGAAAATAAAATATCTGTACTTTTGTATAAAATGTCTAGAATGTTGTATACCGAATCCCAGTTGAACTTCCCATGGTTAAAATTTGTTCATAATTCTTTGAATAGCCTTGGCTTGTCTAATTATTTGCTAAACCAGACAATCACTTCACCTCTAGTTTTGAAAAAAGTTGTAAATCAAAGAATAAGGGATCAATTTATTCAAGAATGGCATTCAACTGTACATGAATCTAGTAAATGTCTTAATTATAGGATTTTTAAAACAACTTTTGACTTTGAACAGTATTTCATTAATTTACCATTTGATCTCATGATTGCTTTTTGTAAATTTAGATGTATGAACCACAAAATGCCAATAGAAAAGGATAGATTTCATAACATAGATAGAAGCCTAAGAGTTTGTACTTTATGTAACACTAATAAACTCGGTGATGAATTCCACTATTTGTTTAATTGTACCTACTTTAACACTTTAAGGAATACTTACATTGATGGAAATTGTTCAATACATCCAAATATTGTTAAATTCAAGAACCTGATGAATACTGACAACAAGGACTCTTTGTTAAAACTTGCAATATTCTGTAAAAAAAATCTATTTGTTATTGATAAGTCATAGTCTCATCCTCCTCTGTACATAATTACATTCCACTACTTTCTTTTCCACTCCGTCTATTATGGATCTCAAATTTTAGAAATAGTTTTCATATTTTGTTATATTTTTGTCATATTTTGTTCATATTTCTCTACATGTGAAATGTTATAGTTATTGTAATGATGTTATGTTCATATTTGTTCTTGCTGTTTTTTGTCACATGCCCTGTTGGGCCTTGATTTACTAATAAACCTTCTTCTTCTTTTATATGAGTTTCCTCCCTTGATCTAAAATACTATTTTATAATGAATTTATACTTATAAATCGTAAAGAATATAGCTTATATATATATACATGTATTATATATAACAAACATTAAGCAAATGTGACTTCACATGCCAATTACTTTTATTTTCTTTACTAATTCA